>JAPMOB010235437.1:0-14914 GCA_029875015.1 Lepomis gibbosus
AAAAAGTTTGGTGAGTGAGACAGGAAGTCAAGAGAAAGGAGAAAAATCCTGCAACTGTTAATAGTGTGACACAGAATGAAGGTAACTGAGGCAAGGTGAATGGCTTTTCAATGATGGGGTGGACAAAGGAAGTGGAGAAGGAGTGTGAAGGACCTGAGGCCTCACATCATTGGATGACAATCAGTGCCTGGGGAAAAGGCCAGTCTGCCCGGCCTTCTTTCTCACTGACAGAATACACTTGCTACAGTTGCTCCTCACTTTAATCTTGACTATCATAACTACTTGCTTAAGGAGTTTGCACACCAAGAATGGATCTTTTGTGTTTTTAAAGGCTGTACTATAAAAGAAACACCTTATGCATGGCATTTGATTTAGGACAAAAACAAAAATACACATCATCAATCTTTATCCTTACACACAAACTTCCACATGCACACGTACCTACCATGTTCCTGCCATGTGATAAAGACTGTACATAGAACACACACACACAGTCACACAAATTTGAACACACACACATTAATATATGCATAGTACATCTTACACGTACATACTAACATACACACAGATCTAATGTACCCCTACGTCCCTTGTAATGAGCCTGATGGCCTGTCCAACATTCTAATGTGTCCTATTTCTAAAGGGCATTTAAAGTCAACTCGTTTTCTACCTCCAATCAGAGGACGCATCAGCATTGATGCATAGGTATGGATAGTTTAGCAACACTGAGCACCTGAGGAAACCAGGACCAAATTAAATCTGGGTAACTGCCGCATAGACAAAAGGATGGACGCACACACACATCTTCTCAGAGATACAAACATGGCATTATTTTTGGAGTCAATGGGATGTCATGTCCTTGACAAAGAGTTACATTTCTTAAACAGAAATCAATCACGTTAAGAGACAATTAGTGGCCTTTGAAAACACCCACTTTTCTTTCTGTGACTCTCTCCCTGTGCTTCTCCCTGTGCTCCTCTGTCACTGCCTTTCTATCCATGGAATATTTTAGAGGAAAAAAACACACTGAAAGTCATATTACAAAGTCAAAGATCTTTACAGAGAACAGTGTCACCTACTGGCTTACACTGAATTTATTTAAAACAGTGTGTGGTGAGTGGTCTTGTGCAGGGCCAAGTGTCCAAAATACTAACTAACATTTAGAAACAGAATTCAGGCAAGAAATGTTGGCCTGTTGGATCTTTGGGCAGTTGTAAAAAGCTTGAATCCCTTTTGTCTCCTTGATTGTACTGTGTTCCCCAAACTTTGATTTGGTTTGATAAAATGTGAAATCTACCAATGTTAGTCTGATCAATTTTAGGTGAATGTGTTTCTTTTTTGATTTATGAATTCAGTCGTGTTCCATTTTGCAATCACACACGTGAGAAAATTGTAATGGCCGGATTAACCCACTTTAGACCACTGGGTCAAAAATCTGCAGTGTGCCCAAACAGAGCCAAACAGCAAACTTCAAACTTCAGCAAATATCAAAATGCAAGTTCGGCATCATCAATATTAAATTAGACCATTTAAAGCTAGATTTTGACACTGAGTCACTCTATAAAACAGGTCATCAGTATCAGGAAATAGCGGAGGTACCACAGCCCTTACAATTTTAGTTTATCATATTACCACAGACCAACACACAGTAAAAACACACATGACCCGGAGCTTTTGGGATACTTGGGAGTATAATGGAGTCCTGGGGCAGTTGCTTTGCCTGGTATGTAACCCAGCGTTGTATTTTGTAGCTCAATAGCTTTAAAGAACTATAATATTTTTCAGGATTATTAAGAATTTTACTTTATATCTTCTGAAGTCACAGGGCTTCTTGTTTCCTAATATCTTTATTTATTTGGATGTATGCATTCTAAGCTGGACTTACCTGCTCTTACTCTATTTACTCTTCATTTTGGCAAAAGTGAAATACATTTTAATGTGTCCTTTTGTAATTCATTGGGATCTTCAAGCTCTGGCAAGACAAGCCTATGGGGTCTTTTTTTCTTGTAGCCATGGTCTTTGTTTTCAGGAGTAGACCAGCATATGGGTTTTAGTATCTTTGTCACGTTCCTGCTTTTTTAGCTACCCACCTTCCTTTCCTTATCACGCACCTCTTCAGTTGCACATGCAGTCTGAACACCCACAGCTGCCTGCATGACGAGGCAGATAAGGGAAGATACGTTTTCATAGTTGCTGAGCATGATATTAAATTGCCCATTTCAGTGGTTTTATTGCAGAGAACTCAGTAGTGTGATATGTTTATAAATGTGTGTGTCTCTGTGTGTGTGAGTGAGTGGTATTATGTCTTAATGATTTTTGTATTTGTGTCCATGATGTGCTCAATAAGTACACACACACAATTTGGTGTGACACAGTATGTGTTTCCCCACTTTTTATCTCAGGGTGTGTACAGCACATGCATTCACACTCATACATGTATGCATGTGATATAATGAGGTGGTTTTATCAAGTATCCAGAGACTTGCATCATTGAGCACTGGGGGCAGACAGCTTGTCCCCTGTGTAGCAGACTGGAAGACCGGGATCCCAAAGGTCAGCTGCGCTCCGCATAAACAGACATGAACCACTGGCCTGGATGTTTTCAGCAGCACGAGAGGTAGCTCACGGCCAGATAAGCACAAATCAGAAACTGTGCCAGTCAGAACCTTTAAGCTTTTGAGCACCATCTGGTTCTGCACCTATCCAAGAGGAGCAAATCCCACCAGGTTAGGAAGGACATGAGGATAAACAAGAGAAGGGGATATGAAGGAGCACAAAGAGTAGTTGAAGAGAGAAAAAAACAGAGGACTATAGAAACGTGGAACACAATAGAAGAATAACTATTTTAGGTTACATGGAGGCATTTTGTTATGCGCATCTTTACAGTGGTTTGGGCTTGATTTTTAATATTGAAAAGCTTTTACACATTTTCCTCACAATCACAAATTACAGGATGTTATTGCAGAATCATGCGTAAACCCCAATGTCTCAAATGTGGAAGTCCCTGCATTATTTCTAATGTGTTTCCGACACAATGACAGTGTATACATCGTGCTAGCGTAGAAAACCCAGGTGTTTTCTAACATTAACTCAGCCCTCCTTATTAGCTAGGCTCCGTATGCTAATAAATTCTTTAAGCTGCGTCTCTGACATTGACAGCGTTGTGTTGGACAGATTTGTGCAGCCTTGAGGGAGAGGGAGAAAGAGAGAGAAGGGGACGGGTGAGAGGATGTGCTGCGCAAACGCGCTACAGCGCTCTGCAATCAAATACGATTCTAAATAGGCCTAGCGAAAAAAATCGAGTCTATCTGTGGTGGTCAGCATTGATATTGTGGCGGGGAAACACTGGTAACAGCAGCCTCTCATAAAAGTAAACCTTTAGACAAAACATTAATACATCAACACAATAATGACATCACCTGGAAAGTTATAAGGGCCGGTAGAGGTGGGATAAATCTGAGAAATCATTAGTTGGGTTGTGTTCAGGTGGATAAGTGATGCCTGCATGTTTATTCAGATAGGCTATTGTTAGAGCCGATCCGCACATCATGCCACTGTTTCTCCTATAATCATGACAGAGCAAACAGCTGCTGACGTCAAATTAGTAGGCTGCAATATCAACCAGAACACTCAGAACTACCTGCATTTGTGTTTTCGTTTAATAACAATAATGCCCATTATGCAGTCTGTAGTACATGTCATTTGCACAGTGTTCCTCCCTGTCACCCCCCTTCACGCTTGTTTCCACCTGCGATGGCCTGAATTAAAACAACACGATAAGAATGCACAGGTTAAAATGCGCCTTTTGTAGTCCACCTTTGTAACATTATGCAACTCCAAACTCCTGACTTTGGGGTGTGTGTGCCATAGGCCCACAATCGCTTACTTGGCTGCTTACCATAGCTTCCGGGTCACCAAAAAACCCAACGCAAAATTGAATAATAAGATTTATACACTCGTATTTGAATTTCCGATTTCAATCTACAAACACACCCAAGAAAATCGGATAACGGACTTTTATTGTTTTCGTTTTTTTAATATCAAACCAAAAAAGGGTTTCCCGTTTCCCTATTTACTAATGGTAATTAGTAAACGTTTTTCTTTCCTTCCTTTCAAAACGAAAATCTGTGAGCTACCCTCACTTCTGGATGCCACTACAACTTATACACTGGCACACATACTCACCCCACTGAGTATACAGTATGATTTCAACGTATGAAGCAGGACATGAATAGCAACTCCTTCCTGTTTAGCCCAATGCTGCCTAGCAATGCAAGTTGGTAGAAATTTAAAGGTGAGGAACTGTATTTCATGATATTTAAAGAAAAGCAAGGTAAAAATCAAAACATCCCATTGATTTATAAATAATTACTTTTTTAAAATATATATATATATAATTACATATTGCATGTTGCTGACAAGTGTTAAAGTATAAGTGGGATGATACCCTCTAACTTCTGTATTCCCATGGTTGTAATGAATTACACAGAGGCTAAGAGGCATCTCTTGAGAAATACAATGCTTTTCTGAAGGACATATTATTTGGTGAAAAATGTTTTTATGTGTTATTACCAGTCACAATACTGAGCAGAACCTTGGACTGTTTATTTCTAGCAGTGCATTATCACATCTTCAAATACTCTGTCACTGCCATTGCATTGCAGACTGCCACCACAGGTCAGCCCCTGACTACAAACCAGATCAGAAAGTATGGCTTTCCGCTAAGAATCTACCACTAAAATCTGTCTCTAGAAACCTCTTTGTGTTGGCCCTTATAAAATCTACTCCATCATTATCCCACAGTGGTCAAGCTACTTGTGGTCAAGTTACCGCAACATTTGAAGTTTCACCCCACGTTCCATGTTTCTCTGCTCATATCATTGACGACCATGGATGTGTGCCATCGAGGCTGGGGCTACCACTAACTGACTGACCGGACTGGACTGGATATGGACGGGAGGAACGCAGCTTGGTTTCTCCTGGAATATCCAGGATGCATCACTAGTTCGAGACTTCCATCAGAAGCACCGGGACAGATCTGGTGGTCCATCTGGAGGCATCCATTGTGTATGTGTCAGTGTGTTGTCATGGTTACTTCCCCACACTCTGTGGATTAACACACCTGTCTGCAAAAGGCTCATCACTCCTTCTTCAACTATACACACACGAATGTCATCAGCTCATCATCCTGCAGTATATCTTCTCCGGCTCTACAGTCACTCATCGCCAGGTTGTTGTTCACACATACTGCCCTACAAAGCCAAAGTGCAGCAACTACACATTTGGTCAAAACTGATGTCTGTTCATATCAATGAAAACCTTTTTTAAAACTTGGTTCTCACCATAAAATCCTCCTGTTCCAGTCTGAACAGCCATCTGTAACCACTTACTGCCAATTAAGCCTACACCATGTTGACTATTAATGCACACTCACCTATCCTGTTGGTTCTAAATGAAAAAGTGCAAAGATCATTTACTGTATCTCAGAAGACACTACCTAGCAGAGGCCAGGCACCAAATTGAAAGAAGTGAACTGATAATTGGACATCCATTTGGAACCATTATACTGATGATCCTGGCCACAGAGGCTTCATATCCCTCACGAAACAGCAGTGTTATTGACAAATTTTGATGTCATTTCCTTTACTTATTGCCTTCTATTCTTCTACTACTGCCAACACCAAAAATGCACCCACCGAGGAGTTGCCTGGCATCCCTCAGTCAGCCTAATGATGTCCACAGAACTACGGGACGAGCATGAGGAGAAATGAAGGACATTGAGAAAACTCACTAGTGCTCACTGTGTTCTCAAGATTACTGTTATCCACTGCAGTGAAGTTCAGAAACAACACAACATAAGATTTTAAAAGCTTTTATATTTTCACGTCAACTTTACTGGGAGTCCTCCTGTGTTTTGTCCCTCAAAGTTACACTTAACTCAATTGTACAGAATCTTTTTAACAATAAGTCTTTTATAGACATAATATAGCAAAGAGTTTTTTTGTGTTCAAAACATAGGGCCTCAGATCAGATGGCATGATCACAAAATCGATCATCGACCTTCAGCTTAGGGTGCTCTGGTACTACGTACACTTATGAGCATTCTTATGTTGGAACATGGTGTTTGTTATAGATAATCCATAACTAGCACAACCGCTCGGGTTTCAGTCAGGGAGGCCGTTCCTCCCACTCACACCTCTCCAGATGTCTCCATCATTGCCCACTTGTGCGCTAGGGTCTCCCAGCAAAACTATGGAGTCCCCTACTGGAGCCCTATCCAGTCCCCACCACCACCATCAAATACTAACATCACAACAACAGCATTTCATGACAAACTAGAAAGTAAGCTGAATGTACATAGGTATGTCATTTAACGTTACCTGACGCAGAAATCATGTCTGAAATGTCTGGAATAGTGGTGTGCATGGCCTGAGAGACTTTTTGCCAATTTCCAGAGCCAGGACTTTCCAGAGCTTACTAGCTGTCTGTTTTCAGCAGACAGCTAGTGGACTGTGTGAAGATATTCGCTGAATTTGACAAAAAGACATATTTGGATTAGAATCACTTACTCACTTACTCCACATTTGCTAACTTTTTGCAGCCCACACCACCTACTCCCACTTTCATGGTTGCAGAAATAGATCACATTAACTTTCTTAAAAAATCACCTTGCCTCTTCTTAACTTTGGCTCAACATTGTTCCTTGTGACTATGAGGAGTTTATTTCATTCCCTCCATTGCACTGGTTGTAACACTGATCTATGGTAGATGATTGTTTTGTTGACACTTTGTGTCCCGGCCAGTAATTTCAACACGTCTCCAGGGACCTATTATGCTGTTATAATTACCACTGGAAAGACTAAGGGAGCTGTTTGTGCCCATGCTAGGCATTCATCATGCCTCCTCATGCCTGTGGGCTGCACAGCTCCACTGCTTGATAAATTGTACACTTAAAGTAAAGGGATTTTACTTCTAAATAAAGATAAGACAATTCTTTATATATGTGCAGTCAGGTGCATCTGTTAGCTCATCCATGCTACCCCTGACTTATACTAGAATCATATTTCTCACAGTGCAGTAATATCCTTTACAACCTTTTAAAGTGATGGAAAGTTATAGGAACTCTTTACACCTCCACCTATTGTCTTAAAGATTCTGACATTTAGGTCCAGTTTTATACAGGCACAGGCATTACGCAGGCATGACAGATTCACAGGAAATGATGCATCCATATAATCCACAATACTGTTTGTGAGATCGTCTGACTGACTGAAGCCTTACTGTTGTCTGATCACTCTTCTACAGCTGTGTCAGAGTTGTATTTGTTAATGTCAATGCAAAACATTTTGCCACTTCTTGCGTCTACTGCAAAGCAGCCACAGAAATTCTAATGCGTTTAGACACTTTGTTAGTGGTGCCATTTTTAAAAAAAAATATATCTGCACAACAAGATAGGACAGTTTACGTCAGTTTAAATATTGTAGGGTAATGTTTTATGGAAAACCACCACTTGTACTGTACGTGCAGCATAAGATCTCAACATGGGCAGAGTAAATTGGGTTAGATTTGCTTTAATGCCAATTTATCTTGAAATTGTGTTTGCATCACAAGGCAAACACTGTTATACATACATAACAAAACAAATCATACAGGAAGCAAAACTGAATTCTATAATATTTATTCATATTCACTAATAGTTTAAACAGATTTTTGTTGTATGGAGACCCTAGAAGAATAACAGTGTGTGTGTGTGTGTGCGCGCACACGCACTAAAATAGTCTTTCTGCATGGTATGCTTGGTATATTTGGTTGGTGCGTGTGTGTGTGTGTGTGTGTGTGTGTGCAAATAAATGGATGTGTTCATTTCTGTGGATTCTATGTTTTTTTATTGTGGTCTGACTGTGTGTGCAGACAGATAAAACTGGAGGGGAGGGGGGACTTTTTTGCTTTTGTAAATTTTAGCATTCATGTCCTTGGTTCACTCTCTCAAATATTTGCACTAGCAGGCCGGTGTCTGCGATCCTCTCTGTGTGTGTTTATCAAACGATGTGTGCTTGCCCACTTGTGGCGATCTGTGCTACCAGTCAGTAAGCAGCCGTTCTCGCTGCACCCTCCATTTGACTATTGAGGTCAGCCATCCACGTAACCTGCCGGCGCTGCCCATGAGGCAAATGGAACCTGACGTCGGTAAGTAGTCCTCACCGCACTCTGTGCAGGTGGCGTTGCAATCAGCTGTCCTGGCCTTTAAATGGGCTGACTGTTCCAGCACTTTAAAACAAACAGGGGAACAGAATTCCAATTGCTTTTTGTACCCAGCCTGCTTTCTTTGATCACCATCCTGTTCTTTTTTATTTCTGTATGTAGATAAAGTAGACGGGATATTAATATGAATGATTCTACAAATCCTTTATACTGCGCTGTAAAGTGACACTTTTTCATCTTTGGGAGACCAGAAAAAACAGCAGTACAAATCTTATTTTCTGAACAGCCAAGGCATAAGTGAAAGCAATTAATTTGTGTCTGACATAAGGCAGTGATACTTTGAGCCACTCGCCACTGACTTCAGAGAAAGCTCACTGTATTCTCTGTACCGGGGAGGCTCAAATTAGATTGATTGTGGCACAGTCAATGTCATGCCCAGTTTCCTTTTCCAGACACAGCAGTTTTCACTCTGTGGCCAAGTCAGAACCATTTCTGTATACCTGATGAAAGTGCCAAAAGATATTTGGCTCTTTTTTAAATGGTTGTCACTTGTGTTGTATGGAGCGTGAGACTATTATCATGTAACATCAAAACAACACCACAAAATTGACCAAAATCTAAACCTGTCATATAGACTTAACATTATAGCCTCCCCTCTTTCCTGCTTCCTTCTGTTATCAGCTGTTTGTTTTTCTGGGACTCTGTCTTGACTGATCTCACAAGCTCTCTACTTGTTTATGCTAACCAATCATGTGTGAGTTATTGCCCACCCACACTGCAGCTTGAAGCGGCCCAGGAGGTGTCAGGTGTGCCAAACACCATTTCACCCGCCAGTAAGAAAATCAGCTGGCATGAGAGAGCTTGGTAATGAAGGGTGTTTCTGCCGCCTCTAAAACATGCATGTTTTAAATAATTTTAGTAACAAAACGCACATTAAAATGTTTATAATGAATTAAAATAATTAGCTTTTGTTTGTGCTGGATTTTGAGACAAAATGGATGGATTAGGAAACCTGTTTCTTTTTTAAATATGTGTGACGGTTTTAACTTACACTTCCCTGTTTTAAGAAATGCTGCACATTTCCAGAATCGCAGTTACCTAATTATTACACTATGCTGTGATGATCACATACTCACCTGGAAAGGTAATTGCTTGGGTTTTCCCCACATGGTCAGGCTCCAATTAACATTGCTTAGCCGTGCACTGGCTAGCTTGCCCTTTTGTTTGTGGGGAAGAAGACAAAGGTGAAGTAGAAAAGGTGTGGTAGAAAAGGTGGAGAGTAATGTGCCACATTTTCCTGTAGTAAATTCCTGTGGTACTTGAGAGTTTTGTATCTAGGGGCATTTAGCATTGGATTGTACCTCAAGCTCTGCAGTTCCTTACCATACATTCTGTAATACTGTACCATATATTCAGTCTTACTTTAGGCTTCAGATAGATCACAAACTATATCCCTTTTACTTTTCACCATTAACAACTCTAACGCCAACGAGCCAAATCGTTATACACTCATTTTGAGATACTATGGAACAGCTGACTCCATTCCCCATGACTCCATGACTGATCTGACCCAGTGCACCAGCTCCACCTTCTCCAACTCCCTCTCCATCTCAGAGAATGATACCAACAGGCTACTTCTGCTCTCACTTCTCACTTGTCGTGACTTATCCTTCTGTGGTTACCCATTTTAGCCTGTGTGGCTTACTGTGTGTATTACTGTGTGGCTTGTAGGAGGACGTGACCAGCAGGGTTCCACTTGCAACCTCTCCTTGCGCCATGAGGTCAGTTACTCCAGGGAGGCAGTTGCCAGCTCTGCGTCCCTGATCTGTAGAAGCCGGTGTGGTGAGCGACGGGCAACCTCCAACCTCCAACAACTGTGTGCCCTTGTTTCTGTCGCATCCTAAGTTGTGTAGTTCATTATATATCTTACGTCGTCTCTTGTATTGGCAGAGATCGTTTTTTGTTCATTAATCGCCTTTGTTATTACGAATAAATATATATTAACTTGATGCTTGTTTTGAGTCCTCCTTTGGTTTTCTACCCGGTTTATTTATCTTTTGTTCATCCCACACCCCTAGACCAGCTGGGGACGTAACAAATACTGTGCTGATCAGCTGACAAGCCATGTACAATCCTCCTTCAATTCCTACACCATATCCCTGTCCCTAAAAATCCAAGGACCACAGGACTAAATGATTACAGACCTATCGCCCTGACCTCTATGGTAAGTCTTTTGAGCGCCTTATGTTGTCACACCTATAATCCATTACAAACCCACTCCTGGACAGTATGCAGTTATATATAATAACATTTTTATAGAGAACTTTTCAAAAGTCATGTTACAAAGTGCAACTACAGAGCCAACAGGTCTGTCGATGATGCAGTTCACATGCCTTCACTTCATCCTCCAGCACCTGGACTCCTCAAGAACCTATGCCAGTTTGTGGTTTTCATCTCTGCTTTTAATACCATCATCCTAGCTCTGCTGCAGGTGGATCTTAGACTTCCTTTCCAACACAAGGCATCATGTGACGCTGGGAAAACATGTCTCTGACCCTCGGACAATCAGCAGCAGTTCCCCTTAGCCTGCATTCTTTCTCCTCTACTTTTCTTGCTGTACAGCCAAACCTCCCTGTCACTAGTCCTTTGAGCTCAACATTCTTAAGACAGTGGTGATTGTAGTGGATTTTAGGAAGAATCCAGTCCCACCCACCACCATCGTCCTTCTGCTTCCTGAGAACCATCATCACCCAGGAACTCAATTGGGAGCTGAACATCACCTCCCTCACCAAAAAGCCCAACAGAGGATGGACTTCCTGCGGCAACTGAATGGTACAGTCCTACACCACCATCTTTGAATCCATCCTCACCTCCTCCATCACCATCTTGTACGCTGCTGCCACTGCTATAGACAAAGGCAGACTTTGGCGCATCCCTTACACTGCAGAGAAGGTGATTAGCTGCAATCTTCCCTCCCTCCAGGACACTGAGCCGAGCAGGAAAGATTGTGGTCGACCTCTCCCACCTTTGACACAAACTATTTCAGACTATCCCCTCTGCCAGGAGGCTAAGGTCCATCAGGACCCAAACCTCCTGCTTGAACCGTAGCGGGAGGTTTGAGGCCAAATGCAGACCTTCCTGTCTGAAGTTGGCCTCATCAAGAAGGAGTGGGACCCCCAGTGAATCTGATTCTCATGTGGTATCTTACCGCGGAGGTAAGGAAATAAAAACAATGCACAGAAAGTACTGATAGGTGCTGATTCTGAGAACAGACGAGAACAACTGAATGAACACGTGACAATTAATGTTGAATAAACCAAAATAAAGTAAGTAGCAATCAGCCTGTACATGTTAGACCTGTATATTTATATATTTTTTGCAGTTTTGGCACTAATCAGCAGCACCTAAACTTATTGAATGTTTAAATATACAGGATCATAAGAATCATATTGTTTATTTTGCTATAATGTTATGTCCATGTAATTTTCAGATATAACTGAAGACAAAATGTAATACAGCATCTGCCAATTTTTTATTCTATACATTGGCCTAAGATGTGATTGCAAGTGGACAGCAACCCCCATGCACATTGTTTAATTTGTTTTTTCTCTGAATTCTCTCTCCTTCAGTTTATTTAATTTTATTAGGTGACAACAATATCTAATTCAAAGTCAAATACACACAAAATAAGCTCACTGAAACTGGCATGAATTATTGTGAAATAATTTGGACTAAGAAAAAAAAAACACCTGTGATGATGATGACAACCCACAACAATAGTGCCTCTGAACTGGACTCCATATTTGTGTGATTCACAGTTACATTACTCAGATGAGTCTGAAAAACATTCAAATTAGATACCTTAGATACCTGACTGATTAAAATATTCCACAGTTTGTAAAGTTGTTCTTTGATTGTAAACGCACAATAAAGTATAATTTATTACATTATGTTAGAGTTTAGACTTTATATTTATGATAATTATTCTTCACAGCATGATCCAGCTGATAGCATCATTCAGTCTCCACATATAATTATTATCTATTTCAGAGCTGATAAAGCTAAGCAAGCTGATCAATCCAGGCTGCTTAATTTAGTATAAGATTTGCAACTTAACTTCATTCAAAAAGACACACACCTACAGAATACAAGATACTTCTTTATTTTTGCTATGTTAAGAATACCATAATTTAAGATTCTTCTGAAATTCCAGACGCTACAGTCTTACCCACAATATTTGGCTGCATGAGCCCATTATGACCAAGCTACTCCTGACATAGGAGTAAACTACAAACCTTTCTTTTACAAAACTCTCTGGTCTACGGGTAGTGTTTAATGCTCAAAAGCAGAGTGGAACTTTAAAAAAATGTATATAGTAACCTTCAGTCTATATGTTGCTATTTTTGAAATAGCATAGGACAGTCAACACACAGTTGTATGAGGATGCAAACATCCTAGGAGTTGTGTTCTTTTCAAATCACTGCCAGTGAGATGTTCTGCAGCTCATTTTCACAGCAATCTACCTCTAAATACATCATTATCAACTGTGAAAGTGAAGTGACACAGTAAGGCAGAGGTAAGCTACAGTAATAGCTCACATCTACATTTACAGCTGACCAAGTTCCAAAAAATAAAGACATTTGTACATAAAGATACACACCGATATGTGATGCGTGACAAATGCTATTCCAGGGGCTTTTTTTATTTCCATTTTCCATCCACAAGAATTGCTGATGTGAAGAATTACATGCCTGCAGCTGTTGATGTAGCTCATGTGAGCAGCTGGTCTCTGCCAAGAAAGCAGACACATGGATGCACATGCAAGCAGACAAAAACATGTGCACATATAGACACACAAACACACACTCACACACTATGACAATAGCAGTGTATTTGAGCGCCACACTCTCTCTCATATCTATTACAGCATATCCTGCTCAGGGGCTCTCTCTGCCTTTCACTTCATAGTCTCACTACACAACTTTTCAAGTCAGGCAGCACAGTCCAAGAACATTAATACATGACTCACTCTGGAGCTCTGGCCAGGAGTAACAACCACTTATTCAGTAATGTGCATATTTCATATATAGTCTGTGGCATTAGTACATTGTATATCTATACGACTTGGGACAGGTCTAAATCTATCACAAGAGCAACATGCATAGACAAACACATACATTGACCAAGTTTTGATCTCAAAAGACATTCCCAGATCACATCAAAAATCCGAAAATTCTCCAGGGGAACAATGAAGTTCATACCCTTTTAATTCAGTGCTCCTTGATGTAGCTACATTAGTAAAGAAGATTACTAAATAGTTTATAGCATAATATATTACAAAAATCACTTGGGCTTATACTGTATATCACACATGAGGTGTCAGAAAGCCATGTGATTGCAATATTTTAAGAGCTAAAACAAAATATGTTACCTTTGTTAGCAGATACATTTACATATACCATGACTGTGAATTACTGATTCAAATGGGTTTAACTTTTAGTAACCGAATAGTATAACCATACATCAATGACATAGGTGTTTTTTGTAGTTCAGTCACTAATAAATGTAAGCTATTTAATCACTAAATAAACCTTTGAGTGGTTTTGAGGCGAGAAATCAACTGTAGAATTTGAATATTGGCAGTTTTACCAAAGTTGATGGCGAATTGAAAACGTGCTCAAACATTTTCGGGGTTGAGCAGCTCCACATGCGCCCGCGGGGTTAGCGGTGCCAGCCGGCAAGTCACGCCCATATGTCCCTCTGGTCCCAGTTACACAGTCTACTGCAGCAGCGAAACCAGAGCAGCAATGACAGAGGAAAGGCCACAACTGTAAGATAGTTTCAATGTTCGTACATCTGTTATTTTGTCTTTACAATCTAACTAATGGTTTAAAGAAAATCAAGGAACATCTGGCTCGTGATGTAGCCTACAGAACATTAATCATTATGCAATAACATTAAGTTATTGCCTAAAACTTTGGAAAAATAAACTACGGAAGTAGTATTTAAGGGGACTGTTGCTGTATTATTCTAAATAGACATTACATTGTCAGTGTACAGTTGTGGTTATAGTGGTTATAGCAACCAAAATGACAAATAATGATGTCTGAGAGTATGTACTTAAATGCAGTAAATTGACACAGTTATAAGAACTTACAGAAACAATATCTCCGGTGAACCATCACCTTATCCTGGTGGAGAGGTTTGCGTGCCCCGGTGAACCTGGAGGCTGTGTTGTCTGGAGCCTAGTGCTCCTGGTAGGGTCTCCCAAGGCAGAGAGGTTCCAGGTGAGGGGCCAGACGAAGAATGGTTCACAAAGACCCCTGATGGAAGATCACATAAGAGGAGAGACCCTGCCTGGAGGAAGCCCGGGGCCCCCGTCTGGAGGCCCAGAGGGAGGGCTTGTCGGCGAGCGCCTGGTGGCCAGGTTTACCACGTAGCCCGGCCGGGCACAGCCCGAAAAAGCTACGTGGCACCCCCCTCTACATCCTTTGGACCCACCATCCATCGGAAGATACGCAGGGGTCGGGTGCGCTGCCACATGGGTGGCGGTGAAGGCCAGGGGCCTCGACGGACCAGACCCGGGCGACAGAGGCTGGCTCTGGGCACGTGGAACGTCACCTCTCTGTAGCGGAGCGCTACCAATTAGATCTGGTGGGGCTGACCTCCACGCACAGTCTTGGTTCTGGAACCGTGCTCCTTGATAGGGGAT
>JAPMOB010235439.1:0-18859 GCA_029875015.1 Lepomis gibbosus
GGTTAGAAAGTGTACCTCTGTCTCTACTTGTCCTGTGTCACACTGGGAGCAGAGTCTGTCTTCCTGTGGTAGCCAGCTCTTGCTTCAAGATTATGGAGAGATTAAACTGCCCAGAATCAGAGGAGTAACACTGATTGACTTCTCTGGCCTACAAATTATTAATCAAACATGGCTGGAGGGATCATACATCAAAGGCACAGTTTAAGAGTTTGGTGAAAACAGTCAAACTAGGTGGCCTTTAACAAACCCCGCAGCACTAAGCGCCGACCTGTAAACTCAGATATTTGGCTAGTCAAGGTCACAGCTCAGGACTAAATAAGGGCCAAAGCTCGTTCAGATCAGGGCTTCTTTATCAGGGTTTTCCTACCTGCTGAAACTGAAACGTTTTTGGAGTTACTGGTTGTTGCAAAGGACATTTTTATTACATCATTATTCTTAATTTGTTTTTATTTTATCCTCTACATAAAGGATAATATAGGCCATTGCTTTACGTATTTTCCACGAATATACTACATGGCGTATTTTAGAGCTAAGAGAAACTAGGCATATTATTTTTTATATCATTTTAATTTTCAGATTAATTTTGCCAAAAAGCCAACGAGTTTGTCTGTATTTATTGGATGGGAGGTAAACTTCAGTTCGGCACAGCAAATCACGTATTTTCTCTCGCAGTTTTTGTGTATGACGGAGACAAACTCGTGCGTAAAATCTCTCCAAATACAATTCACACCGAATAGTGAATTGCGCACAAAGTAACACAAAGGCAACGGCTTTTTCTACAGCCTCCGATATTGTCCAAAGCTTTTTTTCTTACCTCCCCTCCAAGTTGTTGAAACCCGGTCGGCATGACTTTGGCAGTTCCAGACACTGTTGCAATAGATGGCAGATGCGCCTGGTGCCAAATGGAAACTCCTCCAAAAGGACAACAAGCCCTGACTTAAATCTTCAGCACTTTAGCCTCAGAAATGTAAGAGAGTAAGAAAAATCCAAAAGAGAAGCGTCCTGTGTTGTAGGGTGATGTGTCTTCTTTCAACGTTGTGTTGTGTCCCTCCAGCTGGGATAGAGTGACACACACGTGCACGCCTCTCTACGTATGGGGTGGGGGTCGGGGGCTACTCCGGTCCAGAGAGGCCCAGTGGGCTGATGGCAGACGTCGATACGCAAGCAGGAAGATCACTTGACATTAACTACTATTGGTTGAAGGCAGAAGGGACAGAGCATGAGGACAGAAGAACATGCTGTGCAATGGAAAACTTGTCTTACAGACAAGGGAATCTGGTTTTCATTGTGGTGCAAGAGAACAAACAAAGAGAGAGAGAGTTGTGATTACATTTCAAGATTCCTTTTTTTAATCGACAATAATTTATCAATCTCTGGAGCTGTGACTGGGAGGTTTGCTGAGGGCCAAATTTGGTCTTAGGGCACACTATTATTTACCCTTAATCTTGACTGGCCTTTTAAAGAATTACAAACTCTCTATCGGCAAAAAAGAACCTTGTCCATCTTACTCTTTCCTTCGCTCATCAGGTGCAACATTTACAATATTAAATTACAAAATCTTACGGTTTGTCGCTCAGATCTCTCAAGCATCATTTATAGATGGTAAAATAATGGCGGTTACATGGTTCCACAGGTGTTGGACCTTAGATGAACCAGACTCAGGGTCCATCACGCTGCCAGCTATGACTCAACCTTTCTCATTTCAGCAAAGAGGGGCTCGTCTTTGACAGCCTGGCTGTCATTGTCTGTCTTCCCAACAGCCATAAATCCCTTTCTATTTCAGATCACATGCCAAAGGGGTCACATACCATAGCTCCCCCTCTGTTGCATGAAACAAAGCTTAATCCTCCTCCAGCAGGCAACAGCTGGGACCTAAATTTGGGTTGTGCCACCTGAGTTAGCAGTGTAGGTGTGGTTAGGGGAAGTTTGGCCATGGGGTGAAGGTGTGTCCAAGGCGGGGATTAGAGGGTGTGTTGTGGGAGGGCTGCACTGGGCAGGAAAAGTACAGATCTGCCTGAGCTCAGTGGAAAAATATCTGCTCTAGATCTTTCAATCAAATTAATAATCTTTTCCCACCCCTTGCAGACACACCTCCACCTCATGCCACTCTCTTTGGAGCTGGCAACCTTTGAATTTTCCTTTTCCTGCCCTCATAGGCACATCGAGAAAGAGAGGAATAACCCGACACCCTTCATCCAAAGCCAGGGGCCCCCAGCACAAGTCATGTGTGTGACTCTGACTAAATGGAGAGAAACCTTACACCATCAGAACAGTGGCGCAGAGCCCCAAGAACATAGTTTAAGGGTTCATGTGCGCAACCAGTGTCAAACAGAAAACATAGCGCTGTGTTTCCAAAAAGTATCACATGTATTCATACAGAGAGAGCCAAGAACATCACTACGCCACCTGTGTTGTCCCCACATGGAGCTGCCAGTCAGTGTGTGTTTCACTGTTATCTTAAACAAAAAGTCACACAGCCACATGGACTCTGTGATGTGAAGAAACAGCCCTTGTAAATACTGTTAATCCTTGCCATGACTTGTGTGTGTGTGTGTGTGTGTGTGTGTGTGTGTGTGTGTGTGTGTGTGTGTGTGTGTGGTCCATGAGGGTCAGCTGGTTCAAAATCCTGTTACAGTAAAACCGAGTCGTGTGATGGATGGCAGGTGTTGCACTGTATGGTTAGTGACGGTGTGTGACAGGCAACAACTTTCACACCACACTGTATGTGAGTCTCGTCATTTTCTGGGTTATGTGTTAAAGTGTCACAACTGTGGGCCTATTAGCTACACAAAAACATATGTAACATCATGTATTATAAACTGTAAAATTAGCCTCTACTACAGATAAACAACCATGATTTCACAAAGCTAAAAAAGAGCAGAAGACAGGAGTACCATTTTACTTGAATGACCAAATTGTAATTAGCAATAAAAATGTGAGTAAAAGCAGTAAATCCAAACAAGTATCTCAAAATAAATCCAAAATCTAACCCAAAATAGGATCCTTTCTGTGAGCAGTTATTATCTGAATCCCTGATACCACATGTGCCACATGCAAACTCTAAAGGCCCTGGTAGGTGAATTTTGTTACCTTTGGACAAAACACACTAGCTTTGCCTTGCTTCCAGTCTTTATGCTAAGCTAACCACAAGCTGCTAACTGACATATTTACCAAAAAGACGTGTGAGTGGTATCCATCTTCTCATCGATGACAAAATTGCAAAAACTACGGTAGTTATGCATCTCTAATGCTAACCACAGTTCACATGCAGTGAACTATTTTATTTGAGTGACTATTTTCATCTTTATTTCACTGCAATTTTACTTATCTCTCTCTTTGCCTGTATATGTTAACAGAATTATCTCAACTCTTCTGTTTGTATACATGTTTTTATTTCACACTTGCTTTGGCAATGTTAACGTCTGTTTCCCTTGTCAATAAAGCCCCATAGAATTTAACTGAATCGACCAGGGCCCAGCCTACTTTCTGTAGTGTTTCTCTTTGCTGTAAGTGCTGAAAGACAGAAATAAACCAAACTACATTTAAATATTTTAATATCTTTAATAATGGGAAAGATCGTCAGTTGGTTTGTGAATTGTAATATGATTTCATTGATTGGAAACAGAAAGAAACCCCACTAATAAAAATGTCTTGAAATCAAATATTAAAACAATAATTTAGGCTGGACTGGTACGTAGATAAATTCTGCAGAGAATAATACAGGCCACATATCACTCTGGTGCTAAAGCCTGCATGCAGTTCAGGCTTTATCATGGCCCTGGTTGGCCTTGCCGTAAACGTTTACAGCATAGAGCTCAGTGTAGCTCTCTGCTGTGCGCCTGCAGTCATTCTGGTCTGTACTCTTGCAGCCTTGGTAATCACTGGAAAGAATTCAAAACATACACACACACACAGCCTCTTGGCCTTCCTCATGACACTCTACGAGAAAATATCAAATTACACACAACAGATTCTGCTGCAACATTAATCATGCAAATTCTCTTTTCCTCCTCCACCCTAGTCCTCTTTCTGTTAGACCTCGCTTTTGTATCTATATGCAGTGCCAGTGGGATCGAGTTCTTAGTGGACTCACTGGCACCATCAACACATTCACTCAAAGGTCAAATAGCCAAATAAGCCCCAGAGTGGCATCAAGAGCCGCCGTGCACCCAGAGAGATGGACGAGAACCGTGTGTACTCTTTGCATGTGACTCTTCAGGACAAGATGCCAGCAGCGTGCCACAAGCGGTCTGACACTTTGAGTTTCTCTGCAGCTCAGCCCCCCAGTGGTGTCGAAGTTTAACTAATCAGCAAAAGGACATTTGAAAGATGATGAGAGGTGACATCATCCAGCCTGTTAGACCAGAGTATGACATTAAATGTATTAAAGTGTGAAATTAACATATACAAGCTAGTTATAAACACACCTGTTTAAAAGTAGGACTGACAGTCTGACAAGTAGTAGAGTAGTAGTAGACAGTCCGACCTCTCCAGGGACGCTGAGTCAAAGTTATACAGTAATACTCTGTGCCATAATGGACCACAATAAAATGTACTGGCCAGTAACCCACTGGGCACAAATAGTTTTTAAGGGACTACTTGTGCATATTTTAAAAATTTCAAGATATGCAGAGCAGTATTATACAGTATACCCTGAAGTATCAAAGTACTGTGTCAACATACATTTTGTCACATGTAATAGCACCTTCAGATGTTATAAACATGACCCATAAGGCTACGATACTTTTACCATAGCAAAGTGCATACCTAGATGTTTTATATATATTTTACCTGGAGAGTTGAAGCAGTTTCCGGTCAGTGAACAACAAAATTTTGATTATCTTGGACAGCCTGGTAGACAATAGTTTCTTTAACAAACTGAGGGATTTTCCAATAGCTTGTATACAATATCATACTTGACAAAATTCATTTAATAAATCTAATTTAACTTTTGTCCTTTCATGAACACTGTTGAATACAAAATCACAGTTTTCCTTTCTGCGTATATGTATGTGAAAGAAATTCCCATAAACTGAGACTGCATGAAAAAACACACATAGTCTGTTGTTGCACTTTCTGGATAGGAATGAGGACCTGTACAGGATGTAGAGTACCGTGGCTATCAGAGTAGGTCAGGTTGTTTTTTTTTGCCCCTTGAACTGATTTTGTAGGCTACTACACTGAAATTATGTGTAATTGTTAGATTACATTGTAAAATAAACATTGAATTTAAGGCACAATGATTTTTTGAATTGAAAAACATGAAGTGTCATGCTACTGTCACAGTTCATCCCTTCCTCCCTCTGCTGTTGTAATCTGATCCAGGAGAACCTGCTTCTGTGTGGCTACTTTATATTAGGACTGCAGGATTATCATGTAGGCCTAGCCCAATTCTTGATATTGTAACTGTGATTGTAATTTCGATTTTAATAGAATTGCTGCTATGTTAAATATATATTTTGTGTAGGTCTATTCTTTTTACTGGATGTGGACATTAAAATGCACCTGCTGACTACTTACTGAAATAATTATACAGCCATGATATGTATGCAAGTTCAGCTTTGTTTTGTTGAGCTGACATAATTCCGACTGTATTGAACGCAGCAGCAGTAGCATTTCGCGATGTTGCGTTTACTCGCGCCAGGAGAGCAGAGCTCTCTGTGATTGGACGCGGCCAACAGCCGCCCCTCCCCCTCCTCTGTGGGAATCCCCGACAACAACAACGTGCTCTGATTTTGCCCAAAATATTTGGACCTGGCTGCTCGGCTGTTTAAACCCAGCTGCTGAATACTGTGACTCATCTTACTCGGGCACTAGTAGCGGGACATACAAGGTAGCTGTGTGGTAAACTTATGTCTCATTTATTAAAGCGGGAGTGCGGCGAGCCGATTGTTCTATCGATAAAGAAAGTTTTCCTGCACTTAGGGACTCGGTCCGATTTCTGAGCGTTGCGCCAACGTAATTAGCTACTTAAGCTAACGCTAAGCTCGCTAGCAAGACACCAAAACGAGTGTGTGCTGTAACGTTAACGTTAATTGCGAGCAGCCACCTTGTTATACAGTCGACATATGTATACTTATCTGCTGAGCACATTAAAGTGTTTAGCGAAGGTGTTTCCATCGAGTTATTGTGAAAGTGTCGACTCATTCAATTAACGTTAGCTTCATTCAGTTTGTGTGGCCTGCAGGAAACAACGGCGCAGCTAGCTATATTCAGCAGGTTGAAGGTGTTTTGTGGTGTTTGTTTGGGGGAGGCTACCGATGGTGAAGTCAGATAACTGAGTTTTATTTCACATTTTATATTTTGTAAAATATGGCTGGTATATTAGTGTGGTCGTGTTAAGCAGTAACGTTAGCCAAGTTAAACATGCTAACGTTAGTCAGCAGCTCTGGCAGAAGGCCTAGTTACTTTAAACTTCAGGTGTAGTAGAAACAAAGATTAGTCATTTTAGCATTCATTCATTTGCATGGATTACGGTAAATAACGTTTTCTAAAGTGATATTTTCACTTGTTTTCACACCGCTTACACTGACTCTGTCCTGGTATTTGTTTGTTATAAGTTAAGTGGTGTTAAGCGATTAGTCTGCCACCGAACTTTATTATAAAACTATTTAGTGTTAAAGTCATTTATCCAGCAAAAAAAATAACTCTATTAACTTCTCAAATGCGCGGATTTATTGATTTTATATCATTTTCAATGTAATATGTTTGGATGCTTGTGACTCAGACAAAACAAACGATTTAAAGGAATCACTTTGGGTTGTGGAAATTTGCTTCTTTTGTATACTAAACAATTAATTGGTCAATAAAAGAACTTAACAAGTGAATGTCAATAAGTGTTACCCTAAATGTTAGCCTCATGCTGCTTGATTAGTGTGTTTGTTTTGATAGAGGCAGAGTTATCACATACACTTACTTCCTGTTGACCCCCACAGCACTCCCGCATCTTGGCTCTTCCTCATTTTCTCGCAGCCAGGAAAGGAGAGGAAATAAATGATGGAAGGGCAAGGTTTTGAAAGTCTCTCCTTGAGCCAGGATCTCCCGCTGAGCCAGGATTCCTTTAGACAGCTGTGGGAGAGTGTGTAAGTTATGGTTTGATAGTACGTTCAAAAAAGTCCGCTTGCTTCACAGAAAAACAAGTTTACCAGTTTGTGTGATGAATGATTATTTTTGCAGAGCAACACCGTCCATCTCCACCATACCAACGGCAACTGATGGGGTTATTGAATCATGGAGGACGGACGATAATGCTTATATGCTGGTAAGCGTCGCCCTAGTTTAAAAACAACAAATTAAATTGCTGCAGGAGAAAGATTTCTGTGGAGATGTTTGTCAAATTCATTTAATGGTAACTTCAATCTAAACGTTTTTATTTATGGAAGCCGACTGACTCCCTGCTGACTGAGGGGTTTGATGAGAAACTGTTTGACATACCCCCGGAGATGTCCACTACAGACAGTGTTACTCCCCCGTCCTCCACCGTCCCGGTTACAACTGATTACCCGGGGGAGAATGGTCTCCAACTTCGCTTTCAGAAGTCTGGCACAGCCAAGTCTGTCACCTCCACTGTAAGTAATCCCAGACCTAAACTCTCAAAATGTAGAGGTTGTTCTCATATTTTTAAAATAATTACAAAGGATGTACGTACCAGATAATGTCTTAAATCTGTTCTGATCAACATGAGATTCTGATTACCATCGAGCCCCGCAACAGAAATCTGTACTTACTGTTCACAATGTGGAATTTTAATGGAGTTACACTGAATTTAAATGCTAGACCAAATGTTAAAAATCAGTGGGATTTGGAGCAGATTTTTCTGCAACCAAACGTGACAAGGAGCCGAGATTTTCTGTTTGAGCCCTCGCCAGAGAACAAAGGGGATTTAAACAGCTGCTCAGTTTCGAATCGACATTCACTGTTCACCTCTTTCAGCGATAGTATACTTTTATATACAGAATTTTTTTAACTAAATACACAGGATTTTCCCACTTTGAGGTTTAGAAGTTAGTTTTTCACTGTGGTTTCTGAAGTTTTTATCACACACTCTGTACCACCCCCATTATTTAAAGTGTGTAAAAGACTTAAAATAAGTTTTGAAAATTCTTACCTTGGCATCGTGTTTAAAAAATCCATTCTTTCAAATCTCTCATGGTGGCATTCATGTGGAATCTCATTCATTGTGACGATTCGCTAAATTTTAAGGTCTGGAGTCAGTAACTCCGTTTGGAGAGCCAGTGGCGTTAATGTTTCCACGGTGACTCACCCAGCAGCGTGCTGCAGTTGGCCGGTTTAGTTGAGGTTAGGGTGGTCTTCCCTGAAACTCCCGCCCCCTGCGACTTGTGCTCTGGTCTGTGGGAGAGGTGCAGTCGGATGGTAAAGCGCAGCTCTGACATGACGGGACATGTTCCTGCGCTGTCTTCCTCTGGCACAGAAAGGGTTAAAAATGGACGGAGAGCAAGGTAAAGACTGTCTTTTGATTAGCTACTTCTCACTTAATTGGATAACTTAACATGTAGTTTGTTTTTGATCCTTCAGAGGAGAAAGAGTAGTTACTTTTTTTTTCTGATACTTTATGAAACTAACAATAGTCAAAGACTTAGACTTTATAAAACTGCACTGAGACGGATCTCAGACCAGTGGTTGGCATTCGAGTCCTCATAGATTTACTCAGAGCTGTGCTCTTTCAGAAGTTCACAGATAATAACGGGCATGGCTTTCTCTCTGTGCTTTCCATCAGTTTTCGGAGAGTCTGAACAAGCTGTATTGCCAGCTGGCAAAAACCACTCCGATTGAAATACACGTCACCAAGGAGCCTCCCGGGGGTGCTGTCCTGAGGGCCACAGCAGTCTACAAGAAAACAGAGCACGTAGCCGATGTTGTCCGAAGGTGTCCACACCACCAGAACGAAGACCGTAAGGGAAATGTTTCTGAGAAATTGCTTTGTATGTCTTTGTGAGAAGACTCATGATTGTGAGCGTTGTAGATCTGATGTGATTAAAGTTTTCCATGTGTGTTTTCATTCCAGCCGCTGAGCATCGTAGCCATTTGATCCGAGTGGAGGGAAGCCAGAGAGCTTTGTATTTTGAAGATCCGCACACAAAGAGGCAAAGTGTGACTGTGCCGTACGAGCCTCCACAGGTACAACCGCCCCACTCGATCTGTCTGAGGGGGAACATGTCCACTCTTTCTACAGCAGTTAGATTACCGATTCACAGATCCTAATGTGTGACCTTCAAGCATTTTCTATGTGAGTATATGAACAAACAACGGTGTCTGTCAATCTGAAAACACTTTTTAGCCTGAAAATACAATGTACATAAAGTACAGCGTAATTGTGAAACAATCCAGGAATGTATCTCCCAAATCAATAAATTGGCTGTATCTGTGACACCCAGAAGAGTCGATAAGGAGTTAAGAACAATACATTTGTAGCGGTAGCGGTGCTTATTAACACAACTGTGAACCGTGGAGCATTTCACTGATGGGGCTCCTCGGATTACAAACAAGTGTAAGTGCTAAAAACATTTGTCATAACGACGCCTTCTTTATTTTTCTCTCTCTCATTAAGACTTGGTATCTTCAGGTTTAGTTGCGGGTTCTCTGTAATTGTATAACTTCAGCCAGCAGTGAGTCAAAAGTGTTACGCTCATCCTGTTTCAGCTCGGGTCTGAGATGACGACTATCTTGCTGAGCTTTATGTGCAATAGTTCCTGCATGGGGGGCATGAACCGAAGACCTATCCTCACCATCCTGACCCTCGAGACTCCAGAGTAAGTGTTGCTTCAGTTGTGAGGGGGCTGATGAGAGTGCTTTTGTATATAGATAACATTTTCGCCCATCTAAAGTCATTGCTAAGGATGACCCAGTTAAGTCTGCATGACTGTTCTGCAGTCTAGGAAAGCACTTGACTCTGACTACTGTCCATCTCCTTCCTAGGGGACTTGTTCTGGGCCGGAGGTGCTTCGAGGTGCGTGTGTGTGCATGTCCCGGCAGGGACCGCAAAACTGAGGAGGATAATAGCGCCAAGTTGCAGAACGGGACTAAACAAACAAAGAAACGGAGTATGTTTTTGTTGAGTTTCATTAGATTTAAGTTTCCGTTTCCGCTTGCTTTTCCTCGGTAACCTTACTTTTGTTTCCCTCAGAGAGCGCTCCACTTCCTGACACATCTTTAAAGAAGACAAAGTCTGCCTCCAGTGCAGAGGAGGAGGACAAGGAAGTGTTTACTTTGCGTGTAAGTAAGGACACGTAGTTTTACAAAGCTGGATATCTTTACAAAACGTTACATGCTGTATGATTAATTTCCCTCTGAACTCTCCTGTAGGTTCATGGTCGCGAGCGCTATGAAATGCTAAAGAAAATTAACGATGGTCTGGAGTTGCTGGACAAAGAAAAGTAAGAAGTTCATCCTTTAAAATTCAAAACCGTCACTTTGCCCACTGATCAGATGCTCCCCAAAAAGATTAGAGCAAAGCATTTCTTAAACACAATCTTAAAAACATTTTTCCAGAACATCTGCACACCAGTGCTTTCAAATAAACCAAATCAGTCACATCTGCCTCGGCTCACTCACTGAGTTTGTCCTGCCTTCTCTCTCCACAGTAAAAGCAAGACCAAAGTGTCTGTGAAGCATGAGGTTCCCCTGCCAACCAGCGGAAAGAAACTCATGCAAAGAGGAGACAAGAGCGACAGCGATTAAGCGCATCCGTTTGAGTTGTCATAAGAAAACAAACGTCTCTTTCCGACTCCAAGCCAGTGGGTTTATTTCAGGTTTATTAGGTGTTTGAACCCCAAATCACTGCCTGCCTCAGTTCACCAGAACTTCATCTGAACTTGAGAGCTTACCGCTACTACTTATTTTTCGGGGTGGGACTTGTGAGGGACAATTAAACAGTGTTAATCTTGGCAGGGAATTTCGATAGTGTTTTAATGGCGCCATTTTAAAAAAATATGTCCTATAGTTATCATTTAAAATGAATTAGTTGATGAAAACTGAAGACATTGTTTCTTTTTCTTTGACAGTTTTTTTTCAGGATCTTTCTAAATAGCAATTATGATATAACGCTGTGGTAGGCAACTTTAGGGAAACTTTCAAGAGACGGCTAGTAAGTAGAAAGTTTCCTACCCACTTCCCTCTAAAGCCTCTCTCCCCATTTGGACCAAATGAAGTGATTAGCTGTGTTATTACAGGCCTGCGACAGTTACAGACTTCGGACCTTCTTTCATTGTTGCGTCAGAGCATTTGATTTGCTGATTGACGTGAATTTCAACAAATATAACATAAAAGCTGCCCACCACAGCTTTAATTACTCAAGAAGCTGTTTGGTCAGATTTCTTGTCACAAGTAAGATCCACATGTGATTCCAACAGATCACAATCGTATAATGAGTTGCAGCCATTGGGTTTTAAAAGGTGCAAACTTGTAAAACTTGAATGGATATTTACGTCCATTAAGGTTGCTGTATTACTGTACCACAGCCCATGCAAATTATAGCATTTACATTCCAACAAACTCTCCTTTTGGGTGTCTGTGAGGAGGAAGTTCTGCAACCCTTTTATTCGTTCTGCTGTCCAACCAGACACAAAAATGATGCAAGGCCAGATTAATGACTGCACAGGCTTTTCTTCATGTCATTTTGTCAGTGGAGCGGTTTTGTTTTTTTTCTATTTAGATTTGTGAATACATCTTAACCCTGTTAATGTCCTTGAATCTGTATGTTCAGGCCGCCTCTCAGATGGTAATGATTGTGCTCCCAGGGAACATGTAATAGTCACGATTTCTGTGAAAATTAACTGTAGATTTGGTAGATGAAGGGCTGGCTGGATCAACCACAAAAACTAATCACCTTTTTAGTATTTGTAACTTTTTTATATGCAGCAGAGAGCAGAATTGAAAAAAATAGGACAAGAGACATGAAAACACAGGAACGGTACACACATGGACATCAAACTAGGAAACACCTTTTTCTTTTTTTGATGTTTTGTTATTTTTGTGTCCAGTTTTGCCTCCCTGACCCAGACCGTGCTATTTCACAGTTAACCAGCACTTCAGTTTGATGTGACTAATCAGTCAGTAAAATTACTTTTTTACACTGCCAAAAATATAAAAGTAAAGGCATTTGTTTGTTTTTATTTCTGTATCTTTTTATAGTTTATTTTGGGAACTTTTTTATAAGAGGTTGATCTTTCTATATTTTTCACTGTTTTTTTTTTTCATGGCTTTTTTGTACTAATTTGCGTTTTGTTACTCCAAGCTTGAAGCCAAAATAAATGCATAACGTAAAACCGTGTTCTTGTATTCTGTTATACAACATGCATAAATATCTTCTGTCTTTGCATCTCTGTTTCCTACCATTTTATTGCACCACATCAACCTCCTACTCTCATATTTAGTACTTTGCATGTTTGGAAGATGATGCAAAACCAGGACCATCTAAAGGTGTTTGTCCTGCCTGAGTAGAAGGAAGTTTTTTGTTGCCAGTCAAATATGCTCTTTATTCCTTGTTGACCTATGAAAAAGGTGTTTTTTGTGAACACCTCATACTGAGATCACTTCCTCTTTCAGCTCAAAGGATGCATGTCTAGCCTAGGTGAGTAGTTCATTATACTGCATTTATGTTAAAAGTATTACGTTTGGTTTCTACTTTTTCATTTATATTTAAATTTTACAGTAGCTGTTGTCCGTTGAAATGTTGATGGAGCTTCCCTGATTTTAGGATCCAAAAGAATCAACATGGGAAACTCTCTAAAGGATAAAGTCTTTATTTTAATTTCTTTGGGTGAGTGCTGCTTTCTCGGTATTAATTTGTATCCTGTAGACTTATTTTTTAAAAAGTTACAGTAAAAGAGCTTAAGCTGCAGCTGAGGATTATCTGTTAATCTGCCAAATCTTTTTTGGATAGATAGTTCAGCCTGTGAAGTGACAGAGTAGCGATATATTTCTGACTAAAAACATTTCAGTTGAAAGCGATATCGAACGGAAAAGCAGCAAGTTTCTGAAACGGAAGCCTCCACAGTTTTGCTTGATAAATGAACTGGTAACATTTTCTGTTAATAGACTAATTGTTTCAGCACCGAAAGTGCTAAAGTTTAACAGATATTCCTTAATTCATAAAAATATATATATATACTAATACGTAGGCCTGTGTGTGTATATATTGATCTGAAGTTTACTTGCAACAGCATCTAAACTATGACTGAAAACCTAAACTAGTGTTGTTCACTGAAGTTATTAACTCTTGAGATTTCAGAGTAATGCGGCATGCAGATTTCAGAATCTGAAACTAATAACTGGGTTGTGTGTAGAGAACTGATTGGAAAATGTATCTGTAATTGTACAACGCATTAATTGTTTAGACATACATTCTCTCATCCCACCTCTCAAATATAAGGGATCGCTGTTTTTCATTTTTATATCATAATGAATTTGAGTTTTGGTCAGTTGGTTCGGAACAAACAAAAACATCACTTTGGGCTCTAAGATTAATAATGGCAGTTTTTCACTACTATTTTGTTGACTAAACAATCATGACGACGTTTGGCAGATTAATGAAAGTAACCGTTAGTTGCAGCCATAGTTAAATAGGAATGCGCTGAGCTGACTTCAGTTACAATATCACTTCTAGTGCCTGAAATACAGGAATCAACTGATCCAGTAGTGATCTGATACCAGTGCTCTACTTTTCTGACATTTTAAAATCCTTGTACCTCATTTTGTGGCCTTCATCTTTATGCAAGTGATCTTTCGTAGAGGGACTGCTGTGGCACTAAAAACTAAGTCAGCTGTGATGTAATAAATGTAACTGAATTTTGTAGTTAAGTCTTGCTAATTGTGTATTTGTCTTATTTGATCTGCTAATTAAGGTCAGTACCTGTCCAGATCATTACTTGAAACCTGTGTCGACACACATTAGATATTTTTTCCCCTCCTGTCTGTGGTTGTTTTGTCTCAGCTCTGATGTTAATGTGCAGCACTGCAGAGCAAGAGTACTTCCTTCATTCAGAAAACCTCACCTGGGCCGATGCCAGGAACCACTGCCAGGTACGACGTGACCTCAGTTAAATGTACAAAAACAGCTCCAGATTAACTAAGATTAGTAGCGCTGGTGCTGTCATCTGAAAATTTTGGGAGCACCAGCTCAAAATTTAGGAGCACCACTTAAATCGACATGCAACTCCCTGGGGCCCTAAGCAAAATTCTGCAAAGGAGCCCTCATACCTGACCCGTGAAGCATTTTCCATTGCCATACAGTTACCACAATGCTCCCACTACAATCCTCCCTCCTTTAAGACGATTTGTTCCATCTGTCTGTCTAAGAATAAGTAGACCTCAACAGAATGTGATACAAACAAACAATATTTATACACAGAATATTTATGTAATAATTGTAGGCAAAGTGAATATTAACAGATATGAGACATTTAAGAAAAAAAAGGTGGAAAATACAAATGACAATAAAATGACAAGTTAAATACAATATTTGAATGTTTGTGAATTTGAATTCAACAAGAACAGGTCTTCAGAGATTTGTAGTGATACCAATCAGACATTTGCAAATGGATTTTCTCCCTGTCTGCTGATAGAATACTATTACAGAAATCACGACTTGTATTTCAGTCATACAGGCTCATGCGTCAGAACATTTGTTTCTCTTAGGGCTAGGGTTCTTTCTCTTAACCCTTAGAGACTTACATTTGACCTTTAATTCAGACACAGCTGTCCAACTGCACAACTGTTCATTCATATCTGCATCGATTGTGAGATAAACGTTCTGCCTTTTTATGCTGAGTCACCAGACAATGACACTCAGCAACTGTTGGGAATGGCACCTTGAACACTTTCACACAAAGTAATAAGAGATTAGTAAACTATGAAATCATATATGAATACAATAAGCTTTAAGATTATAGGAGTATAATACAATTAAATGGCCAACACCAATACCAATAAAACACAAAAAAACGTTATGTTTCTTATGTTCCTTGGTTTTTACTTTCCTCTTTCTTGAGTTGCCAGAAAACCATGTCCTCCAACAGCCTGTTAAACTGCTGCAAAACACGCAGAAAAATACAAAGAAAGGTGTTAATGCCATAACTTTGGGATTGGCACATTCTCATAAGTATTCAAAACAAACATCAAGACACAAAATTCATAGAACTCAATGCACAAATAAATGTAGAGTGATTTGTATCTGTGAATCTGGATCTGTGACTTTAATTTAAAACTTGTATACTATCATTTGTTGTGTAGAATTGAAATAAAAGATACAAATCACTCTGGCACAGATCCAGAGTTACAGATACAAATCACTCTGTTTTTACACAGATCAGCCATGACATGACAATTAACTTCTTTTTGTGTTCCTCAAACCAGAGGTCAGCATGGGCACACTGACTGGTCTGTGCTATGCAGGTCTATACTCAACAAACTGCGATGCACTGTGTGTTCTGACACCTTTCTATCAGAATCAGCATCAACTTTTTCAGCAGTTTTACCTTCAGTAGCTTGTCTGTTTGATCGGACCACACAGGCCAGCCTCCGCTCGCCACGTGCATCAATGAGACTTGGCCACAAAAGGTGTCGCCTGTTCTGCAGAAAGTTTTGGAAATGTTCTAGACATCCCAATTTGGCTCTTGTCAAAGTTGCTCTAATCCTTATTCTTGCCCATTTTTCATGCTTCTCACACATCAACTTTGAGGACAATATGTTCACTTGCTGCCTAATATAACCCAACCACTGACAGATGCCATGATAAAATAATCAGTGTTATTCACTTTACCTGTCAGCGGTAGAGTGCAGACTGGAGTCCTGGGTTGTGACTTAATTAATAAGGCACATGTCTTTAAAGCAGCATTTAATGATACAACAGAGTTTGGATTTATTTATCAACAGCTGTTCATTTATTAACAATTTTGTTAAAATCTCCATTGTTCATGTTGTTGATAGTCATTTTAAGTACAGCAGACCATCATCAGCCCTGACGGACAGAGTTAATGACCACTGACAAAACATAAACATTACGAGCAGCTAGGGGTGAATTCTAATTACGATTTCCATTTTGGATTCATTTGGATTTTCCATTCCATCCCAGCCTATACATTTAATAGATGTACCAACATTGTTAAAGAAAACCATCTTAATATCACAGCTCGGGACAAAAAAAAGTACTTTTATTACTGTAAAAGATTTACCTTAGCCTTTCGCATACTTTCAGAACTGTTACAAAGACCTGGTGACAGTAACTCCTCAAAACATCCAAAGTGTCCGCCAGAAACTCACCTCTGACTGCTGGGTCGGCCTGCGCGAAAACTTCTCCTCCACCACCATGAGTTGGCCCGGCTGGACCCGCTGGGCCAACGGGGATCCCCTCGTCTTCCAGAACTGGTACCCTGGCCGGCCTGTGTTAAAGTCCTCCTTCCCGAAAAGCTACTGCTGCAGCTGCTCCTGCACCTGCCCAGCGACGCCAACCCCTACCATGACCAGTTTCACGACCTCAAATACAACAAGCTTCACCAGCGTCACAGGCCAAAGCTGGACAAATTCTAGTGGACAGAATCAAAGCATCTCAACGATAGCAGCAGCATGTGATCGATCACCTATGCTGCCGGACATCCCCGATACTGATGAAAACTATATAGAAGACTCTTGTGTGGCCATGCTCAGCTTTGGGGCTTGGGTTGCAAAGAACTGCTCAGAGCTTCTGCCTTCTATATGTTATGAAGGTAGGACTCGTTTAAAGCCTCTTTGCCACTGTGATACATACAGTCCAAAAATAACTACTATATCGATCGATCGATCAGCGGTTTTTTTGTGACATTCTTAGTGGTTATTTGAACACAACTACATACAATGGGAATATATTATTATTTATATTAATAATATAATTATTGTTAGAGATTATTACAATTGAAAAAATGCAACTTTTCTTTGTTATTTATTTATTTATTTATTTATTATTATTAATTATTTAAATACTTCCCAGTAATTACTCCACAGTTCTTCCCCACATAATGAGATCTTCTTTTTGAATATAAATTTATTTATAATAAACTACTATTGGTAATGATCAATGATGAGAAACTTTAAGATATGCTAAAAATATATAATGTAGATTATATAAAGTAGAGTTCTAATAAAATAAGGGGCAAATCAAAAATATACCCAATGGCAGACATATAAACAGATTAATTTAAGGCTCGTTCTTGGTGAGATTTAAAGGACGTGACCCATTTTTAAAGATAATGTGTTAAATTCAGCCAAGTGATTTATTTTCATTATTTAGTCTAGATAAAAATAATATTTTGGTGTTAGTCTCTGTAATGTATGACTTAGAATTACATTAATATACTTGTTTTTATTGACAGGAAATGTTTTGTCCTCCATATGTAAAAAGATAAAAAATCAAAACAGATGACGGCATTCCAACCCACAGCCTGTCACAGCAGATTGAAATATTACTACTTAATAATACTAGGGTTTGTGACAAAACAAAGCCTGAATACATCCATCCAGCATTTTAATGAAGTTCCACAACAATCAGATTCTTTCAACAATAAAAAAAGGAAAAACACACTTAACATTAAACAACATTAAAAACCAACAGGGTAAAATGTTAGGTTGTCACATGAAGACTACAAACCCTCAAAAGAAGAACAAATGACCTTGTACAAAATCAATTCACCGTCCCCTGAACATTTGAATAAATCTGGATAAAATGCTCACAACTGAACTTGAAATGTTAAATATTGTACTTATTGACCAAAAAGATTATATTGTTGAAGGAGCACTTTTGCTTCTAAGGTAACAATTTTTTTTTCAAAGATACTAGCAAGGACTAAAATTAATATCAGTGTCTAACATAGTTTCATGGAAAGAATGAATAGTTTAGCTAACTATAACATGTTTTCATCCTGCCATAAAAGATGCATAAATGTTCCGTCTTTGCTTTTACATCTAGGACAAGATGGGGAATTATTTTGTGAGATCTTATGGATCCTTGTTCCTTGTCAGCGCATTTTTTTAACCTCTCTGGATATCTCAGGTTATTTGCCAGTGAACAGTCTTCATTTTATTTCCAACCACAGATATCTTCCGTGGCCAAGTCAGCGTGACCTATGTGACTAAAGAGAGCGCTAATCTCTCATGGCTGCCTGGACCTGGCAACATCAGCCATTACCGTTTAGAGGTTAATGGCAACATACAACCGACCTATAATCTAACAAATTTGACCTATGTCCTCGTCGACCTGACAGCAGGCACCTTCTACTCAGTCCAGGTATTCCCTGTTAAGTGCAAGAGAGACCTCAACCCACAGGTGGTGTCCTTCTACACTAGTGAGTTTTCTCATTTTGTAACTGCTTTAAAATAATGGGCTTTAATAATATTCCTGGAACAAAATGAACAAACATTTCTCTTTTTTGTAGATTAACATTTTGAATAAAACAATTTACTCTATAATTTTGTAACCCTGATTAAAATCTCTGTTTTTTTCAGTCCCTAACAAAGTTGAAAACCTCAACGTCGCAATGGTGACAGAAACCTCTGTCTCCCTGACCTGGAACAAACCAGCTGGAGGCACGGTTTCCTATATTATTAATGTCCTGGGAGAAAACAATCAGACAAATCTAACAAGTACCACAGAGAACACGAGAGTCGACAGTTTGATACCTGGAAACCTTTACACGTTCACCGTCACCTCAGAAGTTAAGGACAAGTCCCAACGGAGTGAAGGATCCACCATCACAAAATACACCAGTGAGTTTATATCACATGAAACTTCACTCAAATAAAATAACTGTAATCCCTGATGGGAGTGATGTAGCTCAGTAAGCTGTGTGTTACAACTTATTTAAACTTTATG
>JAPMOB010235443.1:0-18161 GCA_029875015.1 Lepomis gibbosus
GTGAAAGTCATCATAGCTTGCGTAGTATAGACCCAGCTCCCAACCCAACTTTGAGAATAGATTAACGCGATATTTTTTTTTGTCGCTCGATAAGAGTCTCGCGTTAACGCAGCCGTTAACGCCGATAACGGCCCACCACTAGTTATAACTAAAAAAAACTGTAAACGTTACATGATCAATAATAAACCAGTAACCTGTTAGCAGCTTCTAAAGCAAGAAGCAAGCTAACGTTAGATGCCAATGCTGAGCTAAACATGTTTACTAACCTATTTTGCATTCAGTGTTTGGGTCTTGTTGCATGAAGTTTAAAAGCTAAAGTTTATGATGAATGGCACAGCAGCTGCTGTTTTTTTTGTTCTCTCTCACATGTGGCTGCATGCAGAAGACATGTAGTACTCAACTAGGTTATAGGTAACATTAATGCAGGGGTTAAGGGGAAGGGGAATAACAGCAAGCTAATAAGACGTTTCCTAAAAATAAACACTGTTAACGAGTCACGCAGTCGAGTCAAGTCTGAAGTCTGTGTGCGCGGCTTAAGTTGGATCTCAAACGTGAGTAACTGCTTTTATTTTCAGCAAACTTAACGTGTTATTTATTTGTAAGAATATAAAAAAGATTCAACAGCTAAGACACAAACTGAAGTTTCACAGACGCGTGGAGAACAGAAATGGAAAAAAAATTAGAAGTAACAATCAGTATCTGCTGTGGCCCTGTGGAAGTGTTGTCACATGTGGTTTGCCACTGTGAGGACGATCAGCTGTCCTTCTTGTCTCCCTGTAGTGCTTTCTTAGGGATGTCACAGTACAGACATTGCATTTTATTGCTCTGGCAACATCCACAGTCCTTACACCTCCTTGCAGCATGCCTAAGGCACATTCACGCAGATGAGCAAGCCAGTCAGTAGAAAGGTCTCTTTAGTGTTCTAAGTTTTCATAACTGTGGCCTTAATTGGCTACCGTCTGTATGCTGTTAGTGTCTTATAGACATTCCACAGGTGCATTTTTATTGATTGTTTATGGTTCATTGAACAAGCATGAAAAACATTGTTTATACGCTTTACAATGAAGATCTGCAAAGTTATTTGGATTATTACAGAATTATCTTTAAAAAAGAGTGTCCTGAAAAGGGACATTATTTTTAGTTTATGTTTATCCTTATGGTTGTCTGTGAGAAATCTTTAGACTTGATAAGGGGTAACCTCTATAGTTCAGTCAGAACTGTTATAATAACTCCCAAATTTCACTAGACCATCCTCATAACCTCCAAGTTATTTCTCCGATGATTGTTTAGCCATGCGGGCCAAAGCCTATTAAGCAGTTTGCTGGCAGAAACAACACAGTCAGCCTTACTGATAGAGCAAGCTATTGCTAAGAACTGGAGTAGCTGGTGCTTACATTGTGTGTTTCTCTTTGGCTACAGTGAATCACCATGCTCATTTCTGAATATCTGTGGAAAGTACCTGCTATAATAAGCAGGGTTTTCTTCAGTTTGTTGACTTGTTGTAGTTAAAAGTCACGCAATAGGAGCAACAGTAATGACCACACAGGAGGGCTGAGCTGTGAAAGAAAGAAAAAAGAAAGAAAGAAAGAAAGAAGGAAGAAACTGACGCTTGTGGTCAAGGAAGTTGACCCTTAGTAATATTTTCTCATGAGGAGGGTGGAATGAAGTGCTGCAGGCAGCAGTTACAATGTGTACTTGAGTGCGTATGCCTGTGAAAATATTTTTCTCTTCACCGATTTCTGCTCTTTTTGCTCCTAGTTGGTTCAGTCAGATCTGATTCATCCATTGATTCATGAATAATGATAATGAATCATTCTCTGCTATTGAATGTTTATAACTACATGCATGTTATGTCTGTCATGTATAAAGACAGAAAACATATATACTTTAAAGACACACCATTTAAAAAAGTATCTGAATAAACTTGCATCTGTGTGCACCTCATGTTGATTAAAATGTAAAATTGCCAGTTACAACAAGAAAGCTGTAGTGAAGAGGTTGTATGTATGTGTGTGTGTGTGTGTGTGTGTGTGTGTGTGTGTGTGTGTAACCCAGACAGCAGGGAGAAAGAGAAGCGGCCTTTTCACTAACGTTGATTGGAAGCAGATGTTGGCAAAAGCCAAGACAGAGGAGAAAATGTTTCGGAAAATTCTCAGGGCTCAGCCTTCTCTTTCTGGGCCCTGGCCCAGGCAGCCAATCACTGCACAGCACCCATCGGTCTTAGGGGTGAAAGAAGCACTCCTATTGGATGGAGATTCAAACGTGGGCGTTGGGAGCAGATGTCCTGGGAAAGTTGCTGAATCCCAGTCGACTCACAGTAAAAGAAAAGCGAAAACATTTGCTTGTTCAACTGGACAGTGACCAAAACCTGTTTTAATCCAGCTGAACTCTCTCCCCCTCTCTTTCTTTCTCATAGTGCTTGTACAAACACTATTACATAGTTACTGTGTGCCCCAGCTATGTCTATAGACCTACACATTTCCAATGGAATTGCTTTCAAATGGTTAGTTATTCAATTGCCTGACAAAAGGAAACCTAAGAATCACCTTTTGTGAGGAAAGAAAGCTGACTTAAATATACTTTTTTGTGCTGTCTTCTTTCATTTAGTTTGGAGACAATGTATGAAATGAATGGGGTCAAGAGCTCCCACACCCTTGCCATCGCCCGGCACTCATCACCCTACCTCGAAAACCCTCCACTCCTCCTTTTCTCCTTCTCGTCCCTTAACCTTCACCCTCTAGTATTCAACCATCCATCCCATTTCTCAGGTCTCTTCGTCTTCTCTCCTCTCACCTCCCCCACCCCCAATCATCAGCACCCTGATTCAGTCACACTCTAGTTCATATACAGCCTCACCTGCACACAAAGCCCCATCTCAGTCTTTTATTGTGCCAGTCTATTGCCTATTCACAGCAACAGCACAGCACAAATCAATCATCTTTCTTAATGGAAAGTCCACATTAACATGAGAGGACACTCCATTTCCGTCCCAGAATGCCAGGTCGACTGGTACCTGAGCTTCAGCCAACACAGATCCAGAGCGAGCAGCCACTCTCATTTCAGGTGGGATAGCAAGGTGATGCCGTTAGGTCTAGGGGTGGCTCTGGGAGTCAATGGTATATTAACTGAGGATGCGACAACGGCAATAAAAATGCAAATTACCAGCCAAAGCAGGCGATGGCCTGGATCTGCCCTTTATAAACCTGGATAATACAGTCACCACAACTGCCAAGACATGTGGCTCAACACATCTCAGATATAACAATACTAAAAATGAGAGGAGGGGAGGAACAAGAGAGGTATAGAGTGTGTGACAAACCTTGAGACCATACGTGCTATAGCTAAGGACAACACTCTCTTATATATGACAGGTATTATTGGTATGCCAAATAGTCTCCATTATGTTAAATATGCATTCTGTTTATATGCTATCGAACACTAGACATCATTTATCATTTTTAAAGCTGAATACAGAATAAGATTTTCAATCCTACGCAGCCATCTGTTCTTAGTGACTTGTGTTGGGTGTTTGTTGATGACAAACAGCTGATATTTGTGGAAGTGAAGAAGGGAAAGCCAAGACTTTTAGTATCAAACTAATGCTTGTCCTAAGTCAATAATGTTAGAGAGCAGGCATCCCTGAAATGCTTGGCTGCTTTGTTCCTGATTTTTTATACAGCTATTTGATTTATTGGTTTTACAGTCTTTCTAAAAAGCTCTTAGATCTGTCATAGTAAGTGAAGGTGAAAGAGTTCACCAGAGGTAGGGGCATATGTGTGTTTATCTCATTCAAGATAATTTAGCAGCGATTAGATGTGACAATGTGCAGGTGTCCAACAGTTTAATCGATGCAACATTTCGACAAACAAGGTTATCACCACTATCCACTTTTTGCCACTCTGAAACCAAAAACTACCAGTGCAACCACAGTGTTACGCGATCTAGTTCACATCCACTCAGATTCACCTTACCAGTCTGGGAACAATGACCCTCTTGTCACAAAAACATATCTCCACAACTGCCTCATAAAGTCAAAACAATGGCCTTTCCAACATGAATGTTTGGATAGGTCACTTATGGCATATGGCTTTGTGTTAACATGAGACTCTTGCGCACAGAGATGTACAATTAATTGACGAACCATTAATCTTACCGTATGGCAATAGAACAAATCAGTAGAAGACAATTCACCTCTATCAACAGCCTCTTTCCCCAAAATCCATGAGAAGGGTCATATTTGAGAAAACACGGTAGATCTAATTCTGTTTATATGCATGTCCCTGGACATTACTGGAGTCCATACTGTCCCAAGTCAGGTCAATAATCAAGGACAATGCAACATGGATATATCCCCAGGCAACTGTGTCTCAAGTTGGGCCATTAGGGCCCTCTGGGACACACTGGTCATATTTCACAACTTCTCTGCGTAATGGAACCACTGAGTTGGTCTCTTGTGCGTCACAGGGATTCTCTTTCTATGAAGAGGATGTTAATTTAGGGCTGTGAGGATAGATATAGTTGTGTTTCATCCTTATCATAGCAGAAGGGCCATTAGGTCTTAATTCAAAAGAATGTAGACTGTTAAAGAATTGTGTCTGAAGTTAAAAGCTGATTTTGCTGTAGTGACATGTGCCCTTTGTTAGATTTTTGTATCCATTAATGTCCCTAAAATTAAAATGCTATTCATACTTTATTTTAGTGCCAGAGTGTGGTCAGACATTAATTCAGTGTCATCAAAATACCAGTTCAGCTGCAGTTATCTTCACAGTTAAATTAGGTGAAATACACATGCACTGTAACATTCTCATATGGTGATTTATGAACTTTCTTTACAGATTTATGGTGTGCATACACTGTAGTTTCACCACAAAAGCAGTTTCCTCTGGTACTATTAGTCAGCCCTGATGACTGGTTTAAGAGATACATGGGCAGATTTACCAAATTTTTACAAATTACTGTCAGGACCACAAAACGTTGCCACATGTTTTCAGTTTAGTATTTGGTATTTGCCAAGTCTGATTCTGTAATTTGGCAGAGCCACAGTGCTGTCTATTATTTCATTTGAATGTTATGCTACTAATTAAGACTTGATCCAAGTCAGGAATGGAGCAGCAATGGAGCACAACAGAAACCCTGCTACTGAGACTGAAATAGTTAAATAGTGGTAAATACTACTGTCGGCATGGTAAAGGGGTTAGTAATGGAATTAAAGATTCTGATAACTGGTGTTTCACCCAGACCTTCAATCACAGACACAGTTGGCTCTGCTGCAATAGTCAATCATCATTTAGAAATAATAATAATATTAATAAATGTTACCTCACAAGTGCTAATGGAATTGACCCATTCACATCTAGAAGTTATGTTTTTGGCTTCCTATTTCCCAGTAGTACAGTGGTATGTTTAAAAAAGTAGACACAGTATAATATGAAATGCAGCACACCAATCTTTCCTGTAATGATACTGTAAACTACTGTATATAAAACTATGTAGTTTTCAGAGCTTGTAAACTTTAAAGTGGCACCTGAGAAGTAAAGTGTGAAAAAAATGGGAAAAGCGCTACGCAGTCCACTGTATATACCCTTGCACGTACTGTTAATATGATGGTTGTGCGTCAACATGGACACCTTACAGACATATACAGACCAAACACTCATCAGTACCATATGAATGCACAAACTCCTGTGCTAGAACACACATCCTTCAATGCCACAGACAGATAAGATAGCCCCAGAGGGCAGTTACAATTACTTGATTACACCTAATAAATTCACTCCAGAGGTTTGAGTTTTATTGCACTTGTGCCCCTAATAAGGCCAGTATTTCAAAACTTCATGGTTACACAAGTCCACCCTTTAATCTCACTCCCTGTCTTTCCCGGTCATGTTAAGACTACACGCAGGAGACATATGTAGCTTGGTAAGACCCTTTAGATAAATATTTAGGTTTGAAATTTGACAAACGGGCCGCATTCCAGTGTCAAGAGAGTTGTAAGCTGCTGACGACAGGAGGTGATACTTTTTGTCGTGAGAGGCAGAAATCATCCAACATCTTTCTTGCGACTGCCAGGTGTGACGGTTCTCACTTTCTGCACAGACTTCCTCTTCTCTTCATGTCTCTCTCTGCTGTCTTTCACTTTTAAAACATTGCTTTAAATCAGTGGAAGCTTTTCTCTGAATGAAGCACTGAGCGGGGAAAAATGTGTGGGTAAAGTGTGTCTGCTAGAGCTTTATGACTGGGTTTGGATGTGGAATAAACAGCTATGAGCGGTATCATAAAAGGTTTGGATTTTGTCTCCAGGTGCCTTGAAACGTGCACTGTCCAGGCAAGTATTTAAAAAACCTGAGTAGTGGTCATGTCTGGTCTGGATCATCATCCCCGTCAGACCGAGGGAGGTGGAAAAGGAGAAGAACCACCTGGGTAACCTCAGCCTGCCCTCTGCCAAGAACACCTTCAACAGGAGAATATGGGTCTGATTTTGACAGAAGACACCTCTGTTGTGTTTGCTTTGGGGTTACACGTGAAGTGTGTAAAAGCACTCATGTGCATTCTTTTTCATGTGATTTATGCAGTATGTATGTGTGTCTTATTTCATCAGCATCATTGTCATTTTTAAATTGCAAAACATTCCATTTGTCATTTATGTAAATGACGCCCAAAAATCGTGTCTATGTTTAAGATATTGTCATGTACATTATGTTTTGTTTCTTCATTTAGCCATTTTCTAGAACAGAAAAATAGCCTGCTGGACCTGTGTTTTGGCCTTATTACTAGACTTCTGCAGCGGGGCCAAACAGCTGTGCTGCTTGGGGCAGCAGGCCATGTCCCTGTATGTTTTCTATCTGCAGTGGAATTTATATGAGCCCGGGGTTACAAGCACATGAATGGGCCCCAGTGTGCTGGTTCTGTTTTGACGTCACCTCATCAGCGCGCATGGGACATACTCGTTAAAACTGGGACACACCATGGCCCACATGTATTTCAAAGGGAACCTAGGCCCCCTTTGAAGGACCAGAGTGCAGTGATTTGAACAATGGAAAGATTTGTTTGACTAATTTGAGCCACTTTGAGTGGGTCTGATGTATAATTGACTGTTGATTGAAACCTTCCATCAATGTCTCTATCAATATAAATGTCTATGTAAGTATCTATGTATCAATCTGTCAATAACAATTCAATTAAACATTTCCTGTATCTGTTGCTCATTGATATAGTATATTACTGCTTGTTCTGTAGATGTTGAACTGTATCAAACATCCAATGCTTTAGGAGCATCGAGTTTGATGAGTCAACATCACATCTTAGAGACAAGATTTCCTGCAGAATAAAATAGCACTTTTTTGCCATACAAAACTGTAAGAAGTATTTAATAGTTTTTTGTTGTAAGTCCATAAAACTTATTATTGCAAAATTATAATAGAACTAATAAATAATGTTAGATGCATGTGCACGTTCAGTAAAACCACACACAATTATGAAATCTTTGTTCACATATATTTTATAACATTTTTAAGTACATTAAGTACATTTTAGAAATAGAAGCTACAGTTTATAAAACCTTTCCAGCGGAAATCATTGATGGGCCAGCATCAGCCTTTTTTCTTTAGCAGACAGGTCTATTTTCTATATAAAAAAGAATAAAAAATAAAAAAACAAATCGCTACATTACTTTGTCCTGCGCTACCTTTAAGTTCCCATGAAAGCACCAGCTGTCTGCGTCTCTTGTCTTTTATAAAATATAAATTATTGAAAAATATTCAAATGTTTGTGAACTAAATACAATAAAAATGATCTCATAACAAAAATACAGAGACACTATAAAATATACAAAAAAACAACATCCAAAGCAAAAAAAGGTTTTCCTTCTGAATCCATTCTGAGATATGCATATGCCACAAACTACTGCTGTGTATACACTTACCCAACTAAGGTTCATTAATACATAAGACCTGCAGTAGATTGGAATCTGTGACATTTAGTAACATTATATTTTCCTGACAAAATAATTTTCGAACATTTTATGTAACATAATGTTTTCTTTTAGAACATTAATCTTATGAAGCCAACCATACCAATATTATGACCTTGTGTGGGGAAGGGAAAAAAAGAAAACTTTTCAGGTCACTGACAAACATCACAATTATGTCTAAAAATCTGTAAAGCTCTCTTTAACATAAAACACTGACAGAAAAAGTTTAACAAAAAAAGGTTGAAGCCTTGACATGAACACGCAGGAAATAATAAAAGTACAGTGCAGGTTATTACAAATTAAATTGTTGAATTTTTTTGTCAGATGACGAGCATGGGTGAGGTTTCATGGGTCAGTGCTTGATGACAGTGGAACAAGCTTGTTATCAATTAAACATTATGAACATTTACAGCATCTCTTTTCTATACTCAATGGGAAACTTAGATCAGTAAATGCATTTCTCTTTTTTTCCTAAAGCTGTGTGCTTTCCAACATATTGACAAAAGATAAAACAAAAATCAAAACTTCCCAATAAAACATGAGAGAATTCTGGTCCCTGTCTTCTGACGATTGTGGATGATACCCGAAGCGCCGTGGCCAAAGACCTCACATGGGTTTTGGTTATTATTCCTGCTTTGTCTCTCGCTTATTTGTGTAATCTGGGTCTCAATAAAGCATTATGAAATACAATCTGAACAAATAGACATTTCAAAAGCTATTTTCATCCATATGGGTAACATTCAGCCACTGTAAACAATAACATTGTATTCAAAGATGATATTCCACTTTGGCATTTCCCATAAGGCCAGTGTACAGCCACTGTTCCCACTGTTGGGAGGAAACTGTTGCCAATTTGCTCACATACAATATTTATGCATGTACTGTGAGCAAACTGAATGTGGGTGGACTCACTATGAACAGAATATTATTTTGTTCATTGATAAGCAACACACAAACCTGAAACTTAAATACAAATGTCTGCCTCTAGTTCTAAATGTCTCTATTTGCAATGAGGTTTCAGATGAAAGCTGCAGCCAACCATGATGGCAGTGGAAAATGAACTATACAACCCATGTACTTCAAACCTCCAAGCAGTGCCAACTTGCATCATTTCTGTCACCTTCTTCATCAGACCTCACAAGTGATATCACCTGCGGTATCAAGATTCCTTTCTGCCACCTTCATCCATCCCATACAACATCCAATTTTCTTTAGTCCGCATTTTTCTATTGCCTGTCCCTTTTTCCTACACTGTATCTCCACACTATACTGCAGCTGTGTACTTGTAGCTAAAATGTATAACCAAAAAAAAAAACTGACATTCTAAGGATTTTGTAAAATCACTCCCTCTACTTTTTCACTTGTGATTTTATTATACAGATAGACAAAAGATTATTCAAACATTTCTAAAGCAACATCAACATGGACAGTGAACCGACAAATGACAAATTATGCATCTAATCTGCACATTAAACATCTCTTCTTGCCAAAGGCTCCTGAATTCCCCCACATAGATTGTCTACAGTTTGCTAATACTGGTGGTATATGCAAAAATGCATAAGTTTCAGTCACAATGTGTCTCTACCAAGGTGGCAAACAAGTACGTAAAGGTGAAAGCGTCAGTTTCTAAAGCAACGGCTACTTTCAGTTGTCTGTCTATCAGACGCTCTTGGTATGAGTAATCTCACCAGGTCCTCACACCCTACAAAGCACAGGGCCAGTGTCTATAGTGTTGTCTGATAACAAATCAGCACTTATCAGTTAAAGGCTCCTAGAGAAGAGAACAGTTAAACTTGGCCTTTAAGGTTTGGTTCCACTGAAATACCTTCATTGAAAACATAAAAAAAAAAACTCTTTCCAATATATGCCTGGTAGGTTAACACTGGGTGTTTTCAACATTAATAATATAATACTGGCACAAGAATACACTCCTCCACAACAAATTAGAAACAATGCTTTTTGGTCCAAGCTGAAAACGCTCTCTTTGCAGAAGAGAAACAGTGAGCATGTATGTAAATATGACATTATGCCTTCCATAGTTTAGTTTTTACATTTTGGCAACCGCTGTTTTCAAAGTGGGAACTTTCTGCCCCCTATCTCTATAAAATGAAATGAATCATTTAATTTTGCCCTCTTTCGGTCTCAGTTCTTGCAGACTTTCTGTCTTGGTCCTCTCTGTCCACTCTGCTACACAGTCAGTACGGAACCCGAAATCTACCCGATAGAGCTCCATCTGCGTGAGCTGCTAAATAATACCAGTACATATCACACATACGCACGCTCACACACACATGCGTGCACACACATCTCAAATGCAACAGGGTATGAATACAGGCTTTTGGCTTGTGCCTTTTTTTTTAAAACATGGTCTGAGAGACAGGAGCTCGAAGTTGACAAAGACCACAGTTAGTCATTAAAAACATTTTGGTCCCCCCAAAAAACGGTTTACCGACTCTATCAAACAGTTAAGACCACTTTTATGAGCCGCAGTCCACATGGCTCCAAAACTTTTGTTTTCACTTCCAAATTTCTTCTTTGCTTTCACTCGTCCGTATCGGGCTTTACGTCCAACATTGCATGGAGCTCTTCAGGAGTGTACCCCAGCAGGCTTTTTAAGTCACAGACAAAGCGGTAGACGTAGCGTTTCCCCGATGTCTTGTGGATGATATTCTTGTCATAGTAGTAGCGAAGGCCACGGCTCAGTTTCTCATAGTTCATCTTGGGCTTGTTTTTCCTCTTGCCCCACCTCCGAGCAACCTAAAAAAATGCAGGAAATAAGCATGTCAAGATGTGTCATAAACAGTTATATAACACATGTGAAACAAATTAGTCAAAAGTCAAATCTAAGCCACCATTAAAATCTGGTAATTATCTTAGAATGTAATCATCTGCTAAATAATTAACAAATAAATTAATTTTGATATATATTAAAAATATATAAACACTGCAAGATAATTGACCTCTTCCATAAAATATTGCTAAACAAGGCACGCAAACGTTGTGACAAAGTCAGAAGACATCTTGTTCATCTGGCTAACTACTTAGGACCTCCCAGCACGTGTACCAGGGACCAGCGGGGTCACGGCCTCTCACCTCATCTGGGTCAGAAAGCTTGAACTCCCAGCCGTCGCCTGTCCAGCTGATAAAGGACTGGCAAGACTTGTCGGTCAGCAGCTCCAGAAGAAACTGCCACAGCTGGATTGGGCCGCTGCCTGCAGAGCAGATGGGAGAAGGAGAGAAGGTAAGCATTTAAAGTAAAGAAAAACACTATTTACACTGAGAAGACACATTGCTGTTTTGTTGGTGTAGACACTGGTTGGTGTGTGGATTTAATTTAATAAATGTACATGCGTATATGGTATGTTGATGCTAAATGAAATCCAAGAGGAATAAAACACATTTTTGGGATGAAGAAGAGTTCCAGTATAAGGAGTATAAAAGCGGGAGACAAACTGCATAAAACTATGCAAAATCTATATAATAATCTAAATTAACAAGGATTACTAGACATTGAAATATGTGTGGAGTGGAATATATTGCATTTCTACAGTGTATTATTCTGCTGTGTATGAAAGTGTTAAACATTCATGCCAATTATTCACTTATGTCTGGAGAGGTACAAAGTAAACCTTCTAATCTGGGTCAGACTGAAGTACAGCAGTGGAACCAAATGTCCTCCTAAATACAACAGTCCCATTCATCATGTATCCCCTTGTCTGCCAGTTGCCCTGTCCAGTATGTGAATCTAGAGTCTGTGTCTGAATGAGTTCCATACTGATGAAATCACTAGTTTAAAATAAGAGGGCTTGCCTTTAGGCTTTAGCAACACATCTTATAGACTGAAAGAGTGAGAGAGAGAGAGGGAGTGGTCGCTAAGTCATCCGTAAAGTTAGAGTGGATTGCATTTTTTCATGAATAAAGAGTCATATAATAACCTGTTAAACTGAACTTTAGTGCAATTACAACAGCTTATTACATCTCGTGGAAAAAAGGAGGGAAAGCAAAACAAAGAACCCAAAAAGTATGGTCTTGTCTCTGAACTAGATTCACTGCACTACACTTTGATCTTGTGGTTTTTCAGCATATACACTAACCCACCCACTTTTGAGGCTCGCATGTTGAAATCACACCTGCCTATGCTGCACACCGCCTCAGCAAAACTGAAGCTAAGCAAAAAGTCACCTCTCTCGAGTGCCTCAGAAAACCAAATGTACCCTTATACAACACAAACAAAAGCTTTCAGGGAAACAGACGTGTGGGTTGAAATGGTGCTTTTCGAGCCCTCTTTACTCCTGCTCGGATTGGAGAAGGTGCATGACAACAGCCACCCCAACTTTGGAAAATAAGCGGCTGAGCAACACTGGGTGTCTTTCAGACAGAAAGCTTCGCATTCCAAAAGTCTGCTACTGTAACAGCGAGCGCACATAAGGGTCATACAGTGCCAGTTTACCAGCCCCCTGTGCTCTCATGCCAGAATGTAGGCGACCCTTTGACAAAAAAAAAAGTTTCCAAAAATATGTTACAAGTCTCCATGCACAATGGGCCTCATTGAAAAAGCATACAGTGTGGCAAATGGGTGGGGGCTCGCATTCACAGCAGTGTTAAGTATCTGACCCATGGCACTCTAAATAGGTCTTGAGCATATGCAGCTATAGCAAAAAAAAAGCTGGGTGCTGATTTGGGCTGCGACTGAAGATGTGTTATATTTTGTAAATGTAAAATAATATGGAAGGTAAATAATTACAACTCGAAGGTTTCTGAATCATGATTCTCATATTTGAAAAGGTTTATGTGGTGCTTTAACTCGATAAATGACTTAAACAATGGATTATCAATATCTTTTCCATTTCTAACCACTTGACTAAATCTACTAGCAATGCAAAAGTCCTCCTGTGTGCATATGAATGTTTCAATGTGTGAGACAGAGGAGACAAAAAGCAAAGTAGCATGATACAGATTAAGAGTTCACCATACTTTAAGGCCGCTTGATGATACTGTAGAAAGAGGTGTAAATGGCAAATTGTCACAGGAAACCGCGAAGAAGACAACAAGCTTCACTTATCTCTCTGCAGCCTTATCAGGCTCCCTGTCCTCACTAGAAGTGTCACCTGTCACCACGTGACTGGCACAGGAAGCTGAGCAGAACAAGTTTTCATAAACATCGATTTGGAATTTTACAAAAGCCTATTTCTTTATGTTGAGGTCTGAATTTTGGTTGAGGTTTCTCTCTCTCTGGCTGTCTCTCTCTCTTTCTCTCCCTTTCTTCATCCACCCACACATACGCACATGGGTACGTGCGCACATGTACACTCAAAAAATGCTTCAATCTTTGAAAGACTACACTCTCCTTATGCTCCTACTAACAGCTAGGACCAGAGCAGGCTGCTTGAGATTTTTCTCTTTCAGGAAAATTAGGGTATTTTAGCATGATTTTTTTCATCTTTCCCTATTCCCCATTGTGTAAAAGCTCAGATGAAGCACATTCTGCTCAGTGAGAATACATTACTATGCATTAGGCAGGAACCATTCGCCAGGCTTTCACACATGAGCTTTTTGGAGTCATCCATCTTGCCAAAATAACTGGTACATGTCAGATGTCAGGACTGAAGCAGTAAATGGAGTTGATGTTGATGTTGTGACGTATATTTGAAAAGGTTTTGGGAAGAAGAAATTTCCACATGCCGAGGTTAATACAGATTTTTGTCAAAGCAAATTTCATTAAGGCATAGCTTTACAAAAAATATACTCAAACTAACACTTACGTGAATCTGAAAAGGTGTAGGGATCTCTCTCGTTCATCCAGAATGTTTATCTGGTCAGTCTTGAATTCTATTGACATCTGACTATGAACTCTGGCTATGCATCATTTTTTAAGTTTTGTAAACTTCGTCAACCTTTGTCAAACAGGGTGCAGGGAGCAAAATACCCTCTAATGGTGACTAGAGGAGCTTTCAGACTGTGTCTTGCTGTTTACTATTTGATTATATGTACATTATGACAACTTTCCAACATCATTACCAATAAATGACTCATTGTTCCATAAGCGGCTTTTTTACTAATAACTATACAGATGACCAATTAAACTCGTACATACCAGCTTGGGAACTAGTTTGTTAATATCTGATTTATGCATTGTTAATGACATTGAGAAATGTCCTTGGGTTTCCCCTTTTCCAGTGCTGGCAATCTCACAGCCTTGTGACTATAATTTAAACACAACAGAAAAAGTCCCAAACACAATGGTGTTAAGAGGCAATTCGGTGTCTACACTGCAAAATTCTCCTTACAATCCAACAGCAATGATATGTTATAAAGTTTCTACATATCTACTCGTGACTACAAAGGATTAATATGCACTTTCTTATGCAACACATGATTTGGAAAGTGTCATTTCCATGGGATGATACAATATTTAACATTGGGAAATAGTTTACACAATCAGATGTAAATTAACTTTTCTCAGTTTCCTATGTTCATGTAATTATAGAAACAGCATTTATGGCTCAGTGTTAACACACACACATCCTGGTAAACTGTTAAAAGTAGTAACAGTCATAGTTTCTTTGTGTACCTTTTTCACACCAAAAACCATGACAGATGCTAAAATAGTGCATTTGCTTTAGAAGAGTTTGCAGATATCTCCACATCTTATTGAACTTGGAGAACATACATAAACCAGGTCTTTGAGCATGTACGAGTATGAAGATGGTTCATGAGATGAAGAGATAATTTTACTCTGGTGTTATGTGCAGGGGCAGGCACAATTTCTATCTTTCACCAGCGTTGCTAGGACGACCTGGAAAAAATAGGTTGAGATGCGGGCTGCAGATAACAAGGAGGTAGATGAGAAGTGTAGACAGAACAAAGGAGTGAGGGAGNGAGAGAGAGAGAGAGAGAGAGAGAGAGAAAGAGAAAAGGTACGAGCAAAATCTATTTTGTTTCCTGTAGGGTAAAAGGTGTTGTTTGTTTTTTATTTTTCCTTTTGGTCTAAAAGCGGTGCATTAAGGCACCTCCACTTCTGGGGCTTTGCAGAGCAACAACAAGTGTGTTACAGCTGCACTGAATGTTATTCCACACAGTACCGGTGGGAGGAACTAAATTCTGCACCTTCTGAGAATATTCCACCCAAATTACATAAAACAGAGCTGTCATAAGAAAAAGTCTTTGAATTGAGCTTGGACAGTGGGATTTTCTTATGCAAAAGTAAATGTCAACCGACAGGATCTATTGAAACAAAAAACTAAAAAAAATCTATTATCACTAATGGCAAGCAGTAGATATACCACACTCATTAATACCAATATTATTCTTTAACTGTTTAACATGTTTGAGCTCTTGAACTTGAATATGTATAGTTAATAATAATAATAATAATAATAATAATAATAATAATAAGGTACATTTTGTTACATTCTGTGCCTTACTAAACTTTTAAAATGAATAATTCCTTTTTGGTGCGGCCCTGGGTTTGTGCATGCTGGCTAGCTCACTGGCACAACTAAATGGAGCAGAGCTATGATTAATGTTAATAGTTAACCTGTGCTTTCCCTGCTCTGACATTTAAAAAATACATGTGGAAAAGGTCTTTAAAATCATGCAGCACTTTTCGAGGCAGACTTCTATACAACATATAATTTATATAACATAACTCTAGACATTTTACCTGTGTATCCTGCCAGTGCAGCTGCTGGGATGACTGGTTTGTCCTTGCTGAGGTCTGAGCGCTCCCTCACATAGTCTTTGAAAGTGCCCTTGGGCTTGTGGCCATGCAAGGCAGTGGGGTAGTCTTCTGAGTCAAAGCTGTCGTATGAAGGTACCCGCTGCAGGCTGCTGAATGAAGACTGGCTGCTCCATGACTGGGTCAACCGGTCACAGCTCTCAAAGCTCTCTATGCTCTCAAAGGAGTCCTGGCCACCAAGCTTACCTGTGAGGAAAAAATGACCAGAAGAGAGAAATAAGAGAAATAAAGTTGTTACAAAGAGCAAACTGTATATTTAAGAGCATATCACATTTTCAATAAAGTCATAAAGTCTTTTCAATTTGTATTATGTGTGACTTTCCCACTCTGCTTTTCCTAAAAAAACATTTCCAAGAATGGATGTGTAGCTATTTTTCAATGTTTTGCCTCAGCGCATAAGAATGTTAATTGTTCTTGTAAGTTTTCTGTAGCATCTGACATTATATCCCTTCTCACTAAGCTATATTGTTCTGTACAGTGCCACATCTCTCTCCATTTCATACCTCATTTCCCTTTTACAACCACCATTTATAAATGGAAGACAATCACACAAATTGCCTTGCTATTTTTGACCTTGGGAAAGATAAGAGGAGTCTTTCAATGGTAAGTCATTATCAAATGACAGATAATGCAGCACCTCGATTGATGCCATAATCTTCAACTGCTGAAATTGAAGCCACATGTGGATATCAGTTGTGCTACAAAATACTTTCCCACGTTGAGAGAGCACAGCGCAAGGCTCAAAAGCCTGGTATGTGTGATGCATGGGGAATGGACCTCATACATTGCAGGCAAATGCTGAAGCCCTGGCAGGAGGCTTGTATAGTGTATATGGCACATGCTATTCATTTATTCAGCTGGGGATTTGTGAGAAGAAAATCCTAGCTTTATGGCTATACATGTAAACCATGCTGCTAATTCCTCTGTAAACTATCACTGGGAGAGCAAATAAGCCTGCAAATTCAGAAAAGCAAACAGTTTCATGAGAAAACCCCACGCTTACTAACTGAGGATGACACCTCTATCTCTTTACCCAGAAGGTTGACTCGAGGAAAGGAGAGGAAAAAAAAGCTTTCTTGAAGGTTACACCACCACTTGAACTGTTTTACATAAAGGACAGGCGGTGAGAGAATACGCTGTGGCTTTGGTTCATGTATCACTCTGACAAAAACAATAGAGTTCTTTTTTTCCCTAACCCAGTCTAGAGTGTATAAGACAGGTTTGCATGAACCACAAGCCAACCAGAGGGCCCGCTTTAATTCTCCTCCAATGCAAGCAAACTGATGTGGCATGACAAGATTCTGGTAGCTTCGGCATAGTCGCACGCAAACCCACACAAACACTTCAAATTTACATACACGCACATGGACACAATTATCAAACAATCGAGCCAAACAAACTGACTACAGCAGAAATGCAGCACATTTTCCATTCTCTAGACTAAACCCTGCGCTGTGCTTAAATCTCAGCTATATTCCCATATCTAGTATGTGACCCCTCACCTCTGCTGAGGCGTCCCACACACATGTTGTCAGGGGATACCACCTCCTGCTTGACAGAGAAGTAGTCCCCCTGCAGCGGGTTGAGGGGCGTGTCTCGTAGGATGACAGCGGGGTATTCACTCTCATACTTAAGTGTCAGCAATTCCTCCGAGCTGATGGGATGAAGTGTCTGGTACGACTCTGTGATGAAGCCGGGCTCTGAGTATTCAGAAGGAGGGACACATTGAGCATGCTCAACACCGTAACCTGGAGACACAAAGGGTAGGGAGTTTTGACAGAAATCAGGGAAGGAAAGCAAGTAGTGAGTAGGAGAGTAGAGTCATTATCCCTCTTGTGTTGAACTGCTGCCCAAATGCTTAGTGCGAGAATAGTCACTAACAAAAACACAGCCCTGAGTGCATAAGATGAATCTTACAATGCATACCATCCCATTTTTTTATCTTATAAAACGGGAAAAGATCAAATATTCTAACACTAAATCCCAAAACTATTTTGTTCATAATACTATACCACTCCTCTTCCACCTCCATTTCCATTCATATTTTAGGCACGCAATGTATACTGTTACAGCCAGTGATTGACTCTGAGTGTGATAAGTACTTACTGACAAAGTAGTCTGAGGTATAACGGGATTCCTGGAAGTTGGAGGTCAGTCCATTGATGGGGTAATGCTTTGTATCCTCTTCATGAAAAATAGATAGAGAACGAGCGTCAGTGACCTCATCATTGATTTTCATGTATCATGTAACCGCATCCAGCATGATCAAAAATTAATGACTTGAGCTAAATTATGCCTTCCTGTTTGGCTCCTGTGACTATAGCAAATGCCAACAGTGTCCCAAATTGGTGGAAGAAGGTATATCGGCCTGTGTGGTGCGAGATTTTCTCACATACTGTGTGCGTGAGTCTCTTAGCCTCTAGTCTCTGTCTTAAAACCATCTTATACTGCACA
>JAPMOB010235447.1:0-18164 GCA_029875015.1 Lepomis gibbosus
CCTCACCTGTGACTCAGCATGCACGTCAGTGGGAGGAGGAAACTGCTCAGATAACTTTGTTTTATTGAATATGATATTGTTTTAAGAGTTTGTAATAAAATATCCACAACTTTCACAATTAAAATTATGGGAATTATCAGTTAATGCAGCCATGTAAAGGCTTTAAGAGACTATTTTTAGCCAGGCTGGTGGCATCTAAGGATCTTTGGAAAACCTATGATGGATTGCCATAAGATTTAACTTCGCTATAAATTCTAATGATTCTGGTGATCTTCTGACTGACATTTTTGATTTAGTGTGAAACAACTATTGGCATAAATGTTGGTACAGACATTCATGATCTGCAGAGGATGATTGTAAAAACTTTGAGAGAGAAGTCAGAGTCAGAACACGAGTTCCCTGTTGTTTATGTGCAGTGTTCAACAGTTAATCAAGTTATGAATACTGTATACATGATATAGCTTTGTAGATTTTTTATTTATTGGACAGTTCTTACAAATCCTAGCCATAGATCACGTGACTCCATAAAATGGATGGATTGTAAAAAAAAAAAAAAAAAAAATTAAAAAAAGAAGTAAAAAGAAGAATTCAATTACTGCAAGAATCGAATGAGACCCTGTTGTTTGCTACAACACAGCTGAAATAAATACACATGAGCGCACACACATGAGCAAGTCATAAGTCTACTGTCTGTAGCCTAGAGCATGCAACTCAAGACGGGGAGTGAACTCATCCTCTCGCAAATACAGAGCAGCGTGCGAAAAACAAAACAAACATAAGACTTAATATGTCTGAGTCCTGCAGTCAGAGCAAGCAAGAGTCCTGTTTGATAAATGATGTCACCGAAACTCAGCCTGAAGAAAGAAGCAGGAGCAAACACTGCTATCACACATACACACACACACACACACACACAGATCTGAGCCCTCTTAGCTTCTGTGCTGAGATCACTGGGTAAAGAAAACACTAGTCCTCCTTTTTTTGTTATAATTTGAAGCTTCGGTAATTATGCCTTAACCAATATCATAAAGCATTCAAATTTTGCTGTTAGGTTGGTCTTTCCTGGAACTTTGTATTAAGATTGCCACAAGATTGTGATGAGATGGGCTCCAAACAGCTAAAGCCACAACGCCTATGCAGACAAAGAAAAGAGCCACACCCACAGAACAACAAAGAGATGCTCCAGGATCACAATGTTTGCTTGAAATAATATAACAAATTGTGAAAATTATGAAATTAACTTATTTCAGTTCAGATAAGACAAAGGGGAGGTGAACTGAGGAAGCCACTGTGGAAAAGGCCTATCATTTGTTACTTGACCATATAATCTACAGGGTAGCGTGCCAGACGGTTTCACTCAGAGCCTTTTTCCTGTTTGGGTATTTGATCAAAAAGCAATTACACAAGGATGCAAAGACATGGTGATGAAGGGAGGAGTTGTTTTCACTTGTGGCTGTACTGTTGCTGATGCAGAAGAGAACAGAACAGCCTTGAAAGTACAGAACTAGTCTATGAATTGTGTTTGTATGTGTGCATCCAATTGGGTTAAATGATTAGTCTGGTAATTCTGTTTATTTCTTGTTATCAACAAATCCTATTAAAAAACAACAACAATCCATTGATCCTAATAACAAGTATTGCCTTTGTAGCCAAAGCCTTATTTACCTTATTCCTCTGTGCCAATGAGCTCCACTATCATCCAAAAAGTATTAAAAACACTTAAGTTAGACACACTGTTGCACTGAGTGACATGTTCCTTTATTACAATGAAGATGGCCACTGTAGTTTATTTTGAGGCAATCCCACAACCATCTTTTTTCTTATAAATAATCACTAAATACAAATTTGTATTAATCTGCAGCCAAAAATAGTCACCAGCAAATGGACTATTTCTTGTTGTTTGAAAAACATTTGCTTACAACTACAGTGCCCAGCTGTTTCAGGAAATTATTGAGCCTTTTTTTTTTTTAAATGAAAGTATATATTTATTACTGAAGATGTACATCTTCAGTATGAACCAATGGCCTTGGAGCTGAGTGGCACAGGATAGGGAAGTCAGAAAGCACATGAGAGACTGGCTAATGCATTGTTCATTTTGGTCTTTCCGTAGCATTTGCTGACAATAAGAAACATATAGAATAACAGAAGCCTTATAATTTAAGTTAGACAACTATTCGGTCTTTCTGCCACCATGTCTTGCAGCAATCTTTGGCTAACAACTCAAGCTAAAGAGCGTGCTCCACTTTTTTAGATCCAGCACCTAATGCTAAATATGGATATGCTTGTGAACAACTAGCCTACATATGTCATTGTCTAGATGGACATTTGCAAAAGCAATTACCTCTCGCTCAGAACACACAAAGGAACAGAGAGACGCAGGGACCTGACCACACTTGCTGTAATAAGGCTTGTTGCAGAATATATTTACCTGAAATCATCTCGAGCTAATGAGCTAACTCAGCCTGCCAGCCGGCTGGTGCTGATGGTCTGTGGGTTTAGATGTGATGACAGGAGGAAAAGAGGAAAGGATGAGAAATGTGGATGAAGAAACATATTGAAGTGGTTACACGTAATGTTTCAGTAATCCTGAGCATTTAGATCTGAGTATCCTCTTATCTGTCTCTTTGTAGCTCGTATTACTTTGTTTTTTTGTTTCTTTGCTGTATTCACATTTTACAGATACATTTTTAGGCAACATGCTAATACAGTTTTATGTCACAGAGAGGAGAAAGTGAAGAAAGTTAATATTATTTGTTTCATTCTGTACTGATATTATCTACCAGCATGACAGACGTCTCAGTCTGTATGGCAAACATCTTTAATTGCCAGGCAACTGAATCTTCCCTCACTCCACCTTTCATCTTCTATACTTTTCCTCTATGTGCCTGCTTTTACTTCACCCCTCTCACCGGTACACACATCCTACACTCTGTCGTGCCTAGACCCGTCTCTGTTTTATGTGCCCAAGGAGAGGGGCGTACGTCTCTTTATGTCTTTACCATGTCTGAACCACAGGCAGCACACGCGACTTCCACTCGTCCATTAATGCCTCCGGATCAGGAACAGGTGGTTAATATAATTCCATTTGAAGGCTTTTCCAACCCTAGCTGCATGCTGTGGAGTGGGGAAAAAATCTGTCACTTATAAAGATTGCGTGAGCAAACTTTTTTTCAGTACCTATAAGAGGCCATTATGGGATAAAAAATGTTAGAGGGTGTGTTGCTCTTCTGATTTTCACAATGTAGAAAAATACACATACATACTATACATGAAGATATGTGTGTGTTGTGCACACAAATGTCACGCCAGCATAACAACACACAGTGGATTTTTTTAAATCTGTTGTTTTACAAGACATAACTCACATCTAAAGCAAGCCGGTTTCATTTTTACTGTGGTGCTGTCATGTCTGTTAAATTGTAAACATGAGTTAGGAAGCAGTAAGAGTTTCCTCTTCATATCTCCCACACCCAACAATGTATCAGTATCATATGTTGCGGCTGTAAATAAACAGCAGAAAGTGAACGTCAAAACTTATTAATCACTGCAGAAGAATGCTCAGATCACATGAGTGTGCTTGTAGCATGCCAGAACACCTCAGGCCATCGTTTGGTGCGAGATTTATATTTTTGGATCTGTTACTTATCTGATATAAGATAATATATTAAGACCACAATCTGTTTTCCTAGTAGATGGAGTAGCTGCTGGATAATCCTGCAGTCAGAAGGCCACAGGGCTCAGTCAGTCAGGGCTCCAGGGCCCTTCATTGCTTTCATTTCCCTTTTTCAAAATGAGAACTTTATGGCACCCACACATACTGTACATAACATGTATACTTGTGTGTTATAATCTGTTACCAGTGGTGGAAGAATTAACTCCATTGCAAGGAAAAGTCCTGCATTCAAAATCTTACCTTTTTTTACTTTGCAAAAGTACAGAAGTATTATCTGCTAAATGTACTAATATCAAAATGATTCATTATGCAGAGGTTGCTTCAGTGCTATAGAATTACATATTATAACATCAGATTACTGTTACTGTTACTGTTGTAGCTGCTGTAGTTTGAGCTAATTTGAACTGCTTTATATATTGTTGTGTAGTGTAATTTATAAATAAATATATAGAAATAAATAGAGTGGAGTAAAAAATACAACATTTCCCACTAAATTAGAACTATAAGGTAGCAGAATGGAAATCTTTCAGTAAAGTTTAAGTAGCTCAAAATTGTAATGTAGTAGTACTGTACCTGAGTAACTGTACTTTAACAAATACAACACTTATAGAGCCTCAGTGGCGATTAACTGACCAAAACAAAGATCTAAGAAAGCTACTGTAAATTAAAAGAGTATGATGATAATGAGAAAAAATATAATTTTACATTGTTTTACATGTTTTTTTCAGGTTTGAAAACAAGGCTCATTATGCTTTGCATCTTATTATTAAAGTCTTGCCTGGCTGGTCAGCTGGTTGGGTGTGTCCCAGTGGGTGGGGTCATTAAGTGCCAAAACAGGCTGTACCAGTACTGTTTTTTTAAAGCCACACATAGCCGCACCTGGAAAAATTATGGCTCTGATTAACAACCTTTGCATACATTATTGTCTTTTATATGGGGGAGTAAAAGTTTTAGTTAATGGCCCTTTAAGATCCTGAGGATAGAGTGACTGACATATTGCAAAGTACTATAGTTTGAAAAAGAAATACAGTATGACATGTAATGGAAGATTAAAGCATGAATGAGTAAATTAGAATAGAAAATTGGAAATTAAGTGTTTAAGAGTTTACCAAGTCATTAAAGAGGCACTAAGTTGGTTTTGATGCAAAAAAAGTGTAAGCTAAAAAGAAAATTACCCTGCTTCTCACTTGAATTATTACTTCAGTAAACACTCTCCTAATGAGTTTATGGTCTAAATCGCTAGTTTCAAGTCTTGTCAGGTCAAATCCATTTTGTTAATTATGACCCCTGTAGAGTAAAATGGATGATAAAGCTACGCTTTAGGGGGTGGCCACTACATTACTGATGAGTTGCTACCATGGCAACCTGTATAATCATTTCTGGTTCCAAAAAACAAGATGGAAAAGGCCAATTTGCCAAGCTGGAGGCTTCAAAACAGCAGGGGGACGTCATGGTGGCCACTTCTTTTAAACATTTACTTTTACATTTTACATTTACTCATTTGGCAGACGCTTTGATCCAAAGCGACTTACATTTGAGGAACAACATACAAGCATCAACAGAGCATCAAATACAGATCTACAACTGACAATACATACTAGTAAGAGCAGCAATACATAATTAGTAGTAAGAGCTCATAGTACAGATCACATCAATGGGGTAGGGAAGGAAGTAAGAGTTAACAAAAAGTGCATTCAAAACAAGGTAATTGTAAGGGATAGAAGAAGAGCACAGGAAGTGCATGTTAGAGGTTAGCAGTTAGAGGTGTTATAAGAGGAAGTGTTCTCGGAAGAGATGACTTTTCAAGAGCTTCTTTAAGTTGGAGAGGGACGCCCCTCCTCTGATGGCATGTGGTAGCTCGTTCCACCATCGTGGTGTCACAGATGAGAACAGCCGGGACTGGGATTGCTTTGTGTGTACGGATGACAGAGCCAGGCGCCGTTCGTTGGAGGAACGTAGCGGCCGAGAAAGAACATAAGTTTGTATTATGGAGGTAGATGGGTGCAGACCCAGTAGTCACTCTGTATGCAAGCATTAGTGACTTGAATTTGATTCTGGAGACCACAGGGAGCCAGTGGAGGTCGTTGAGTAATGGAGTGACATGTATGTGTCTATGTATGTGATCTATACATAAAAGGCTAAACACAGAAATGACAGACCTGGGTCATCTATGGGTGAAGAAAATTGGGCTGTTCTTCTTTCCTGTGTGAGTCCATGTTGGCTTGTGGAAACCTTCAAAGTGAGTGAAGTAATGCCAATAACAGTATAATGAAGATGATGTAATTGCCAATAGAGGTTGACTGCTTTATTATAAAAGGGGGGAACATCATTTCTTTGTTTTACAATTTGAGCAAAAATACAAAGCTCAACTGGTCTTTTGTTATCAAAAGAGGCCGCATTTCCCCTTTGTTTTCACAAAATTTAATGATTTACTTTAATTTCATCTCACATTTTTTCAATTATTACTGTATAACCACGTTTTGACCTCTTGGATGGGATGGAGAGAAATGAGGCCCACCGCAGATCAGAACGGTGAAGTGATAGTGATGATGGAAATGTGAAGGGAGCCAGTAAAAAGGGGCCTGTGCTTTAGTTGGAGGCCGACCAAGACTCTGTGCAGAGAAAACAGGGGCAAGGGAGCAAAGACAGTTGGGATATTATCCACTCAGGACATGCATGCTGAAACTGATTTATAAAAGCTATAACCAATGACCAGCTATTTATAACCAGCTATAACCAATGTGGAGCCTGGCAAAGTTTGCTTTTCAATGAAATGCTGGCTTTTAGAGTTGTTTGCTGGATTGCAGTGGCTGTTTGGACATGTTCTGGCATGAGTTTTGTAAGAAAGTCACAAGAAGAAAATTAAAAGCTAAAACATTTTTTTCATCATTAGTAATGTGACTGTCAAATCATGACTTGAGATGTATACTGACAGAGAGAGCCACAAATGGAAACAAAACAGGTGTTACTGGTAGAGCATGAAGCTGCTAAACCAAACAACAGGTAACATAAATCACCAATATCCAGTGAAAACAAATATCAAAGACACAAAGACAGAGACAGAGGACACTGTTATCCATGTAACAGAAAACACAATAATTTATGCATTTATTCATTCCAGACGAAGACATTGAAACTCCGTGTTAATCCACACACAGAAGTGCAACCGTTCTAATCATCGCATGCACACCACAGGATTGAACAGTGGATTGTAAAGTGAAAAGCACCACTGAGAAAAACATGGAACAAAACAAAGACAAAGGCAACAATAAATAAAATCAGAATGTGCAGTACAACAAACAAAAAAATCCCACAAAGACAAGGTATGAAAAAATTTAAATATGTGGGATGCAATGTGATAACAAAAGTCCAGCTGAGCTTTATTTCTCACATTGTAAAACAAAGAGAAGATGTTCCTCTTTTATAATAAAGCAGTCAAACTCTACTGGTTATTACATCATCTTCATTGTACTGTAATTGGCATTACTTCACTTGTTTTGAAGGTTTCCCTGAGCCAACATGGACTCGCACAGGAAAGAAAAAAAGGCCAGTTTTACTTACCCAGGTGTCCAAGGTCTGATGTATGTTCCCCATAGAGAATTTTTAGCATCTTTAAGGGTGATTGTTTTGGTTTTACAGTCTACACCAATGTTGTTTCCAGGGGCAGACAGTTGGTTTGAGTGAAAAGGCCCTGATAAATCTGATCAGCACCAAACAACATGCAGAATTCGCTACTAGCTAGTAAACATAGCAGCACATTACGCTGTTAAAGAGCTATTTTTTAGAACATTTTTAACAAATTATGCTTTCAAAAAGGGATGGGGACGTAAAAAGGGATGTAAAGGACACCAATCAGCGTGTGGCTTTCCTATTCTTTTTTATTGTTTAAAAATGTAGCCATAAACAAGTGTAATAAAAGTGTTATTTGCCAAAATAAATGCCAGAAACGTGGATCAGGGACAGATGGCTTAAGATCTGTGGCTGGAATTGTCCTCAGAACAGCCCAACATAGACACCCTAACAGTACTTTTTGTCAGATGTTGCTTTGCTGGATCTCTTTTTCTCCCTCTCCTCCTCCAAAAGGTACAACAATGGCTTTACCTTAGAAATCTGACTAATGTAACCTAATTGAGTCACCAGATTTTCCTTAAAAGAGAGAAAGGCCAACCAGTATAATCAAATAAAATCCCTGGTTGGGTAAAGTAATTGGTCACGTAGTGTAATGTGCGCAGCTTATGAGCCAAAGCAATGACTAACAGCTGATGAGTGGAAATATCTATAGCATAAATGCAGAGTCCAGGGCTATGTGTTGCTTCCCTCCTCCTCCCATTACACTACTCTGCTCCCCTTACCTCCCCTCCCTGTGTCCCTCCTCCCCTCCCTTCCTGCCTTTCCCGCCAACTGAATTTTTCTCAACTTCATTTCACATGCATGCTCTCTCTCTCTTTATCTTGCTCACTCTCTATCTCCTGTCTCATTTTCGTTTATCTTTCACTCTCTCTATCTCTCCTTTGACAAATACACAGGCCTCACGTGAGCTTCTCTTCCACCCCATCTGGACACCGCCCTGTCTGGCCTCTGTGGCGACCGGAGCCGCACCGTGATTGGGTGAGGCAGTAAAAACTGCAGCGAGAGGAACCGCAAGTGGCGGACAGGGATAGCGTGTCTGAGACAAAAACACAGGGCGACCTGCCAGCTGCTGTCCCTGAGGGGTGAGGACTGGAGATGGAGAACACGGACTGAGTGCCTGGCTGGCTGCTGGACAAGTCAGTGTGGAGGGTTTCACTGCAACCCGCAGCACATCTGCTTTGCATGCACATTGTCACCACATGTTGAATACTTACAAAGTGCAAATGGTTATATCCCCTAAAATTAAAGTATTTTACTTTTGACAGGCAAACTAAATATTAGTAACATTAATCCCAGCATTCATAAGAGAAGATGTTGCTGTTTTTCAACAGATATCACATTTAGGAATGAAACCCTTCCCTTGTGGACTGGCTGAGTGATGAAATGACTAGTCGCTTCAACTGATGACAGATCCTTGAAGCACCTCATGGAAAAAGATATTAAATCACAATTTTTGGTCTGTTAGAAAAGAGGTCTGGCAATCAGTGCTCTAAATGTGAGTTTTTGAAAGCAACATGAGACAGCAGACCTCTATTTTTGCCTCATGTTGACATATTAAGTAATCTGTTCCCAAAGTCCAGCTGCATGCAATCAAAAAAGCTGCAGAATTATTTAATATAGCAAGAGCAAGAAAGTCTTAAAAGTCGAGACAAAGAGAAAGAGTGGTTACAAATTGAAACCTAACCAATAGGGAAATTATAAACTGCCTGCCAGAATGAACAGCTCCTTCACTGCTGACTGATTAGGTCTCTAATTAACTTTTTAATTGCCCTGTTGAATGACTCATTGTCAGTATGTGGGTGGGTGGTAACTACACTTGCTGATGTACTGAGCAGTGGTATGCAGAAATGAGCAGCAAAAGTAACATGACAGAAATGAAAGTATGGTGTTGCTTTTTTGAAGTTGTTCTGCCTCATGATTGGTATATAGAGCAACAACATAGTTTATGCACTGCCAAATATTATATCAGGTGCAACTGTCACTGGTGTGCGGAACCCAACTGTGAACATGCATCATCTCCAACAACAGTGAATTTACAGACAAACATTAAAACAAAACAAAACACTACAATTTTAAATTTTAAATGATATTGTCATGCATTGAACTGATTTGAGTTTAAAATGACACCTCTAGCATAGCATTGGTTGTAGCACCAAGGTCATAAAGTGCTGCTGAATTACCTGGGAAGGGCAGTAGGTGGTAATTCCTTTAGAGAAAATCAGGAATCATGTAGAACTTGCTAGAATATGTTAAAATTAATATCTTTAGTTAACATTTGAGTGATGTTATGGTCATGATCTTGATTTTTAAAGCTGCCAAAATTAAGGTTTCATTTTGCATTAATGCAGCAAAAAGTTCTGTAATGTAAGCACTCTTCTGGCCCTTGTGTTACAACCTCTTCTGTTTCATGTCTTGCTACAGAAAATATAAGACCAATGCAAAACATAAAATAAAATCCAAACTCGAACACAATCTGGGTTGGGTCACCTATAGAGAAAACTAAAGATAGACAGGGGGGTTAGATGAGCCAGACAGCCAAGACAGAACAGGGAGACAGCAGGGAGAAAGATAATTTGCTGCAAGGATTTTGCAGACATCCCCATGTCTAAGCCAGTCTTTCCCTGCCACACCCTAAATCTCCCTCTTCTCCCCCCACTGACTGGCAAATCACATTTAGCTTTATGTGTCTGAACCTGCCATGTTGGAGCTGCTTCACCTTGGTTAAAAGTGTCTGTGTGAGTCATGCAAATACTCTCCATTGACAGTATCATAGTCTAGACCAATAATAGTGGGGGTTTTTTGGTTGCACGTTGGCCAAGTGGTTAAACAGACCTCCAACAAGATGATAAGGGTTTAAATCCTGCGTCGACAAACATCCACACTGGTTAAGTGACTTGGAGCAGACTGAAAAGGAATCCTTTGGATGACAAAAAGTGATGACACGAAAGACAAAAACATGAAGAGGTACAAAAGTAATTCAACAACAGAAACACTTGTCCCTAGTTAAAATGATTATTGCAGTGTGTTCTTCTCTTTGCAATCAGGTGTCAGGCAAAACTTTTTCCTCTTTCTCAACCTGCCCCCGCCAAGTTGCTGATTAAGCTTTTCAGCGTCTTGTCGCTTCATCCGCATTATAGTAACAAAACCATGACTGGATCTGAGGCGTGTAAGCCATTGAATTAAGGAGGATTGAGAGATGAGATTACATTTTTTTTTGTTAGTGAATGAGCGTGTGTGAAGTGTCTGGTTATGTCGTGGCATTGCTTAGTCCTTTATGAAAAATAGAAAACATCAACGCTTGAAGAAACAACAATATGACAATTTTGATTCATGATTAGACATGACATGACAGAACATAGATGTTGTGCCTTTGGTCTTGGTAGTAACGCTGGATTTGGTTACTACTCTAGGCAGTAAGCTATTTAGCCGGAACTGCTAATGATTTAATTTTAATTAAGACAAACAGTTCAATCCATTCAATTTACATTTTTGTGTTGTTTTTTTTTTAAACACACACCCCCTCCAAACTCTTTAAATTGCAAAATCCTAGCTTGACAGGCCAGTGGAGCCTAGTAGCAGTTGCAATGCTACAATTGGACAATTCCTGTTTGGCAGAGGGGTTTAGCAAATGGTTAATTTACAACCAAAGTTTTTACTTCAAAGCCAAGGTAAACTGGCTTCAGATAAGGGGCCACAGAAACCATTACAGCCTACATACATCAAGTTCATACAAAGTGTGTAGGAGTGCGATGCATCATCAGAATGACCTTTATTCAGAAACTTCCTTCATTTATTTGGACTTCAAAAAACACCCCTATGTGGAGGAGTCCTTGCGTCTCCAGAGCTGTTTGTCTGCCACCAGGATATGATGCATGATGTCACCAGAGCCTTGAAACAAAGACCAAAAAGTGAACATTCCCGCTGAAGGAATGTGAAGAACGCTCACCGTCAGCCGTTTTTGGCCACATGGGTTATCAGGCAGCAGTAGGAAAGTCTTTACTAGAAAACAGAAAAACATCCATCTATCTGACAGCAGCACATCTCGTTTACAAAGGTCGGCAGGGTCAAAGGGTGTCAGGGTCAAAGGGTGTAATGTACATGACAAACAGCAGTTACAGACAATAGGAGGATCTGTAGGAATAAATGCTCCTAAGTGTGGACGGGTGAAGGCAGATGAAAGTGAGAGTTCTTGACCCTGCTAAATATCAAACTATCAAGCATTAATCTGGTCTCATATTGCACGCAGGCTTTTTGCTGCTTTGTTTGATGGTGTAAAATGCTGACAAGCGAGATGCTTCAAATTGTCCCTAAACTTTAAGCAGTTTTTGACATTCTTCTCTAATGTAGGAAGAAAACGGTGTCAAAAATCATCATGAAACTGGGACAAGCTGGCGATTGAACATATAAGTTTTAAACTGGATGTTCACAAAATTCTTTTGATGCCACCAATGTTAACTGAATAAACAGATTAAAACAACGTAGAGGGACAAACATGTTGTTTCTACAACTCCTCGCATGACTCACGAGCATATATGAGCCCCACTGATGTCCTCTTCCTCCTTCTTCTTCTCTTTGTTCTAATTTTAAAAGCCTGACACTGACAAATAAATAACCTCTCCTGGGGATTCAAATGAGTCAGCAAAGCCTTTCATCACACGCCGATGTGTCAGTGGGTTCAGACGTCTGTAATTCGATCGGAGCTCAGAGAGAGCGCAATTCTGGCCTTTGACCCCTGGCCAGGCTCTGCATCCTCTCATCTCTCATGAGACGTGATGCAAAGCTACAAGGTTTAAATGCTGCCAGGCCTCCCGGACATCTGAGCGCAGATGCCGCTGTCCTTAGTGTGCACCCAAGGACACGACACAGTCAAGTCACAAACTATGTCCCTCTGACTAATGCTGCCGATTGTTTTGCTATTTCTGTTTTTCTTTCTTTCTGTCTGTCTGTCCAACTTTGAACATGTTTATGGTTAAGCTATTGGCAACAAACACTTGTTAACACTTTCATTAGTGCTCCCTCTCATTCTCTCTCTCTCTCTCTCTCTCTCTCTCTCTCTCCCACACACTTTTTCATGCTACAAGACAAAAGTGGACACATATTCACCACTACCACACACTTAAACCGGACATAAAAACACACTGTGACACATACAGAGTTCAAAGTCCAAACTATATAATAGCTGAATGGGGATTCCAGCAATTAAGTTATTCTGATAGATGCCCTGATGTTTAGTCCCAAATTTGGGTCAAGCTCAAAAATTCCCGTGATGCAATTCTATTGTGTATTACATCCCACCCCTATAGTTTCTGAGTACTCATTGTGGTGAGTAAACTGATCTTGTATAAAAGTGTTTCTGGCCACCAGTGGCGCTATGAACAATTTTTTTTAAGTTTGTATCTTGTGCACACATACACTTAGATGACTTACATCCCTGCTGTGGTGTCACACTATTCCACTGACTGACGGTGTAGGACGCTCATGCAGAATAGGAATGTGCCAAGAAAGGCATGGAAGACAACTGCTTTCATGCAAACTTGTATGGCTTTATAAGTTGTTCTATGAAGAAGGAAATCCATTTGATCTCAAGGATACAAAAGATACTTTTTGCTAAGAAAGACTGAATATAAACATAACATGTCTTTGCTTACAAATAAACTTCACAGGGCACCTTTAAAGGTACAATGTGCAAGAATTGAGACTACTCTCCACCTGTCAAATTCATACTCCAAGAAAAGAGACAACAGCACATCACATATCACGTCATATAGGTGTTGAACGAGAGAAGGGTTTGTTCTTTTTTTTTCAAAAATGTATTAAACTAAAATTCTGGCCAAATCTTATACATTGTACCTTTTAACGATGTCAGTATGCAAAGTAAGTCCACTTGATTTCTGAATGTGCTGTTGATGGACCCTACTATTCCAAAATGCAATGCACAACTGAAATTTAAAAAAAAAAAAAAAAAAACTCACAATAATTAAAACAAGTTGTGGACAGTGGTGAGACAGCTCCGGGAGGATCTTGGAAAACAAAAAATTATAGTATTGCATCTCTGGAAAAAGTCTTTGGTTTCGGTGCACTGAGAAGTTTCCAAATTTGAAATTGCCAGTAGCTCCAAAGTTGCAGCTTGATGGATGTCTGTCAGCGCGTGTCATGTATCATTTCCTGACAGTGCAAAACAGCAAAGGGCATTCATTTCATGTCTGCAAAAAGCATTATTATACTATAATAAAGATTAGCACATAGTGTATATTTAAAATGTATAGTAATATATACGGCGTGAAATTGGGAATTTGCCCACATGAGCATATACAGTACACAATCATGATCAAAGACAGGCACTAATGAATTACATACAGGACAGGAACAGTGAAGAGTGACTAAGCACAGCTGTGACAGATTTATGCAGCACATAACTCAATGTTGCCCAACGCACTGATAACCAGCCGTTTTTACTTTAACTGAAACCTGCGTGGCATTTGAATGTTGTTGTTTGTTCACAAGCAGCTATCTGTGGCCTGCTAACCCTGCCAGACCCTTTATTAAAAACTAAACCACACATCACCAAATATTTCACATATAATATCTAAATGTCTGAGATAACTCCATGCAGAACGTGTTGACATTTACTGACATATTAACACTAAATCTTGAGTGGGATGTGTTAGAACAACTGAAAGGGTTGGTGTATGATACAGAGAGAGATAGACTGTTGATAACTGCTGTCTGGTGTAGCAAACCCCATAGGGCTGTGAAACCACTGCTGAGGTCTGAATAATGAGGAACTATAACTGTCAAGTCCAGACCCTCAAAACACACACACACACACACACACACACACACACAGACACACACCCAACATCCAAAATCCTAACCAGCATCGAATATGTAAACCAGTTCATCAGTTAGTTTTAGGTAGCATCCCTGGCAGGAAAATGTAAATGTACTAAATCAGGATCATGTGAACTATTTTACAGCTGGTTTGCAAAGTTAAAAGGAAAGCCAAAAAGAGTGTGTGAAGCGATTGCATCATTCAGTGTGTCCTTACAAATCCTTTCTACATCAACAGACACCTGATCAATACTACGCACATGCACGTCCTATACATACACACACACACACACACACATATCCACGCATCCTGCATGCACGCCAGTAAACTCCATCACATGACTCACATGCTGTGGCCTATTATTAAAAGTGGGTACGTGATAGACATGTGGTGAAAGAAATGGCAGGAGAGTGAATAGAAGGATGTCGAGGTCATTGGGTTCGTCCGCGCTCCACTTACTGGTCAAACCACAGAATCACTTCTATCTTCTCCTCCTCTTTCCGTCTCTTCCCAACAGACACGCAGCCTTACCACACACTAACGGTCTGAGTCAGAGCGCAGGCCGCTTATGAAATCCAGGTTTGCCACATCGCCCCTCGCTAGTTAGATAAAAAAGAGACATAAGTCAGCTCTGTCTTTCAGCACTCATCCCAACTGCAGCGCTGGGCCCATTCACTGCCATTATATCGGTTCCTGCATGACATAAACCAGACACAGGTGATGTGTGCTTGTGGCCTACTTGTTGATACACAGACCATTTAATTTTCATGGTTCAGCTTGGTCACAACAAGCCAGGTAAACAATTTGAAGCATTTGGCAGATGTTCAAAAGCAATATGGACTGACCTATATTATAAACATAAATGTGGCAGCACATATTACCACTCAGATCAAATGTTAAACTAGGAATTTATGGTAGGAGAGGGCATTGTTGGTTTTGTTTAAAAGAGGTAAAAAAAATATTACTCTGTGAGCCAAATGTTTTGCACAGAGACATGCAAGTAGTCTGTGCGCAAAGTGCTGCATGGGGAGATATCAGAGAACATGATCCAAATCTTGGAGGAACATAGCGCTGCTTTGTACAAATAAAATAAACCAACCACACAATTAGAGTGAAGCTTTTTGGATTTGCGTTCAGTTAAATAAACACAGAAGACAGAGCAATGTAGCGGGTATAATAACACACAATTAGTTTCTTCAAAGTTTACATGTTGGTGTAGTAAAAGTTTCCCATCATTTTCAACATTCACATTTTCCACTAGAGAACAAAATCAAAGCCTGAGATTTGCAGCTGTTGTGTAAAAGACGTTGTGTGCAAATGAGCTGAGCATGACAATAATACTGTAATGACAACAAAAATATTTAAGTCACAACTAAGTTCTTTACACAATTAAAAGATTATGTCAATAATTAACATATATAAGCTCCAGCTGCACATGTGCACAGCTGACAGTTAACAGATGTAACTGTATCTTTTACTTATTCTAGGTACTGTTACAGGACAAAAACAGGAGAGAAAGAGACATGTCTTGGATCAAGACCATTACAAAAGGTGAACATCAAGTAAAATTAGCCGTTATTATTGAGAAATTATTTTAATAAGCCAATGTGAACATCTGTCAATAAAACCCATATCATCCGAATCATTTTGTTGTAGTAAATGCATGTACAGTATTGACATATTGCTGTCACTGGTGATGCCAAAACATCTTCATATGAGTCACACTGCTCAAACATCCATGTCCGCTCTACACCCACCACATCCAACTGCTCCTTTGACCCGTGACCTCACAGTTACAACTGAGGTTTAATGACTCACTGAAGTGTGCATGCGTGTTTGTGCTGTGCATGTGTTAATTAATTAATTGGTATGTTTGTGCTTTCATAAAGTGCACAGAATACATGCAAATATGCATGCATCTCGAGCAAGACAAAGATTTGCACCCTTTACTTCTAGTTTCTTGTATTGTCTTGTGATGAAGAAAGTAATGCTTTGACTGTTAGTCACACTATGCTTTCACTCTGTCTGAAACATTATTAAAACAAAACTGTGAAATGACCTATTACTTGTATGAAATTGCTGTCTTAAGGGGAAGTGATTCAATATTCAATTCCATCTAACTGACTGAAATGACTGAGCATGACAGGACAGGGACAGTTATTGTGAGTGTGCCTCATCATACTCAACAATCATACTCGCACACATTCTTTTTCTCTCTCTGTCCTTCCTTTAACCAAAACGGTACTGAAGATTGGTCATACTGAAGGTATGGACACGGCATCTAAGTGTCTTCTACCCTGAAGGAACCTAATTACGGCTACAAAGACAGCACATTAGGGCTAAGTGCAGATTATCACCATGAGGAATAAAAGAGGCTTGGCTAGCAGAACAGTGTGTGACCTTTTGAAGTAGCATGAGACAGCTAACAATGCTAAAAGGATCCCATAATGCAGGGTCACCAGTCAAAAATAAAAAATAAAACATGCAAAAGGAAACATTATCTGAAATAATGAAAACATAGGCTGAACAACCAGCAACAAAAGGTGGCAAATTAAAAATAAACAGGGCAAACATACTGTATAATACATGTCATGTATGTAGGTTTTGACAGACATGCTGCCACTGTAACAGTATTTACAAAAGGGATTTAAATACTTAAAACAATATAACTAGCGTAACCCAAAGAATGCACTGATGGGCGTTTATTTCCAAGGATGTTTTACACTTTAAATCATGTGCTAAAGATCTAGATCAAACCAATAACATGACTCTGAGGTCTCAGTTTCTGGAAAAACCAACAAAACTTGAGTTCAGATCCTTAGGAAAGCGTCAAATGGAGTTTGCCTCTTCTAAACCCTCTCTTTTCTTAACAAACCACTTCCCAGTTTGACAAAACAATGACATGACAAAAAAGGGATGTAGTCACGATTGGCAGGAACAGCCTGGTGTGCTTCCCCCGTTCTGACAAGTTTACCGACTGAAGGATACTGTGGATAAGGCCTGACTTTCACCACTCAGTCACATCAAAACTATATCCAGTCCCACTGAGTACATGCACATTCTTTTTTCTTTTCGTTTTTTACCAGAGAGGAAAGCAAGAAAACAAGGATCTTCTATCGCTGTCTCGCAGCCAGTAATTTTCCTTCAGGGCACCCGTGGGAGCCATACATTTTCACATATGGCAAACTGAGTCTGGATTTTTATGGGGTGAATTGTTTTGGGATTCTGTGAGAACAGAAGGAGTAAAATGTTAACTGTCTGTGGCAAAGACAGAGCGGGAGAGAGATGTTTTGATCCCGCAATTTTTCTGTTGTGACATGAAAAACAGGTCCAAGCTTAAAGTTATGGGCTGTCTTCGTAATGCACATTGAGATGTAAAACTGTTTTAAAAGAGAGCACTCTATTCTTTTATGTAACTTTCCAAGAGATTCAGTGCAACGTATTTCCAAGTAGTGTCCCACCCAAACATAGCTCTGCACACACACACACACACACACACACTCACATTTACAGAGGGGTGGCCCATTTAAATTGAGTGTTGCACTATGACTAAGGTTGGGTTAAGTTCAGAGCTACTGTTTGCAGAGTTAACATTTGATGACACATCTCTTAATCATCACACTTTGCAATCTTTACACACTGATTCCAGTAAATAAATTGGACTATCTGACTGCAGAAACCTAAAGAAACATGTCCTTGAAATGCAATCAACAACCCCAGAATACATAAATTCAAACTTCATCATGGGTACAAATACATTTAAAAAAGCCAAAACATAATAAACTTCTGAGTTTATGGGAGCTTTGGAGTAGATGTCGTGTCACTTTTCTACAAATTTTAAATGTGGGGCTTTTACTTGACCTCAGTGTGCAACAAGCAGACAGACTTGAATACACTGCCCCCTAGTGGACCTCCAAGCAGAGGTTTAAACACCAGAAGATATCTAGAGTATATTTTGTGTGTGTGTGTGTGTGTGTGTGTGTGTGTGTGTGTGTGTGTGTGTGTGTGTGTGTGTGTGTGTGTGTGTGT
>JAPMOB010235458.1:9021-24769 GCA_029875015.1 Lepomis gibbosus
CCCCCCTTGTCTCCCAGCCCCCTTCTCTCATATGAATTAGTTATATTAGAGGGCTATAGTGTTTGGCATAAGGGAGCCATTACCCACACCCTGTGATGCATGTGCCAGTTTAGCCAAGGTCCTTTCTGCCTCTCCATTCAAACCCAGCTTGGCGGGCCATGCAGGATGCCAGGCTCTGCCAGCCTGGCATCACTCCCAGCTTGGCCAATGGATGACAGAGGGCTACTGGGGATGACTGGAGACAGACACAGAGCAAGAGAGAGGAGAACTAAAAAAAAAAAGAGAGACAAAAAGAAGATGCCATAGATAGAGCTAAAGAGAGGGGATGGCACAAAAAGGAAGGATTGAAAGTACTCCAGGAGAATCTTGAAATGAAGCTTATTTCAAATACAACTAGAAACTAGAAATTGGATTCTGAGTGTGGCCAGTAGCTGCTGTGATGTATTATTTAAACCTGTTCTCAGGGTAAAGTTGGTTGTTACGTCTAAAGTATATCATTCAAATGGAGACAGTCCAGACCAGAGAAATGACAGCGTCAGTCATTTGCGTAAATACCCGAAACAACCTTGTACCACTAAATATATTAGGAAGTACAGTGTCACAGAGCTGGCTGGCTGTGGACACTTAGTCTTGTTTTTAATTCTTCCAAAGGAGAACTCAATCAATGTTTGCCATGACTGATTAACTGCCTGTTACTGACCTTCGGAATCTTCTGGAAGTGCAATGTATAACCCACCACTTCCATCATGTGAAAACACCTGGCCCCATAAGACTTTTAAACCACACATAATGTTCAAATCATCACTCATAGGGCTTTATCATCAGAGAGACAATTTTGGTTATTAGAATATTCTTTTCTTTTCAATTTCAATTTGTGTATTTTTATTTTTTTGTATATTTTTCTTTTCTCTCACTCCACACCAAGCCTTGAGCCATTTCAGTTGTTGTAGACAAAAGTTCTTCCCCATGACAGTTCAGACCTGTCAAAGTGCAGCCATATGTACACTGCCATTGTTGAGACATCACAATCATTTGGCCAGTTTTGTTGGAGGGCGTAATATTTCAGCATATAAGAGCAGGAAAAGGTGACTAACATGTTCTGACACCGAAGAAGCAATGAGTAAGAAGCTACCCGGCTGATGTTGAGGGCTTCAGACATTATGCATTAATGCCCCGCCTTCAACTTTCACCCCTCCTCTGACTAGCCATTAGGATCATTGCTACAACAAGTCAGCTGAATTGAACTCCAGCCAAGGATATAAATATTTTTTTCATAAACCAAAAAAGAGAACAGGCAACTGATTGTTCTGGGTAAAAGAGTTCAGGAGTATTTTGGTTTAAAGCAGGAGCAGTAATGAAGGGATTACAAGAGGGGTTTCATGTTTGTTTTTCTGTTTTTGTTGCTCCAAATGGTCAGCATCTGCCAGTCTGGGAAAGCAAAAAAGTTGTTGGAGACTTCTGACCATATTTTCAGAGAGTGGTTCATCCAAGAGTTAGAAAGACAAACAGTGTTGGTGATTAATGAGAGGCAGGAGGGGGCACTGCGATGGAGGAAGAGTCCAAGTTAATTATCGTGCCATAAGTGCTACTCTCAACTTTACACACACGTCTACACATACTGTATGTGTGCATGCACTTCACGGCACTGTTTATATGAACGTGTCTGCCTGGTGCATAGGCGTCACATAACTCGCCTGGCAATGGGTAGCACCAGGGCCGGGCCTGGCAAGTACACTGTAAAAAAACGTTTCTCAGTGTCATATGACTAAAAAAAAAAGAACAAGAAAACAAATATTAGACATGCATTATGCCGAACATGTCTAATACCATATTGGCTGATTTTTTTAACCTAAATCAAGAAAACATAAGATGACTCAATATTGTTAAGATGGATATATGTGTGCCATAGCAGAGGATGCATCTGTACCTCAGTAGTATAAGTAGGAGCTGTGTGACAGGAGGGAGCCATGATTTTGGAAAAACTGTTACCATAAGTAGGTGTGGACACGGCAGAAAGCCTCCCAGTAGACCCAAGCTGGGAATCCATCCAGCTCCTCCTTAGCAATGGAAACTGGACTTTAGACAACTTAAGAGAGGATTACATTATATTTTTAATGTTAACTTGCCTAACTGTGCAGCACTGTGGTCATCAGCAGGCTGCCAAATAGGATTTACGCTGAGATATTTGAATATGTTGCGGTGCACCTGACTTTGTTGGTGGTGGAGATGGTGATATTGTGTCAACAGATTTCCAGTTATACTGCAACAGACAAACAGGGTCATATGATACCATGATACACTATTAATCAAACAACATTCTGTATGTATTTAAAAATGCTTTTGAAGTAATTGTATTGAATGTGTTTTAAGTAAATTTAGTCAAAAATGTTTTGTTTGTTAAGACTGAGCTATTTTACTGAACCTAGCTTGTCACCCTGTCAACAAGGCTATCCTGCTCACTGCCATGTTCAGAGCAGCTCATGGTCGCCTGTAGCCTTCCATTAATTGAATATGCCACACACTCTGCCCCAAAAAAGGATGTGATGTTACGGTTGTGATATGAGTTCTAAATAAATAATGTGCAGAGTGATTACAAACTGTAAACTGTTTCTCACTGACTTCCTTTTCCAAACACAGTGCATCACAGTGTTTCTATTGGCCAACGGTGTACATCTGCACAGTCAGAGTTGAAAAAGTGAACTCTGACCAGGGAGTCCGCCGGCGGTGGTTGGAGACAAACTCAGCAGGTTGGCTCCGCTTGTACTGAGCTGGAAACTTAGACAGCAGTCTAATGTGACCGGAACTTCACTCACTGTAGATGAAGACTAGCCTGTTCTCATTGGCTAAAACTGTTGCTATTTACATAAATCTCTGCGCTGACTGTGACACTCAGGCAAAGGTATTTCTTCACAGTTAATTGTAGTTGTTAACTGGATATAGAGAAATAATGAAAGACCATTGTTAGCCCATTCCCCATGTCTGTTTTCTTTTCACTTTTGTTTTTCCTCACTCATTATTCCTGTCTCTGTCCCTTTCCACACTATTCACTTACTGATCTCTAAATTAGCTTACATACATTTGCAAGACATGAATGCACCAAGCATAATCTGAAAAATCTGATTGTCTGTTTTGAACCATATTTAAATGCTTAAATACTTAACACATGACCTCTGTATTGTAGTGGGGAAAAAGAAACACCTTGATATGCATAATTTCACGTGGTATCATTCATACGACGATCACTTTGATACAATTACTTTGAATGGACTTTTAAGGAGGCCTAGTGTTCTCTTAGTGTATGTGTGTGTACATGCATCCACATCTTTTTTAATTCTCCCCTCACTTCATTGAAGATAAATGTCTTGATTCGGCGTGTGTGTGTGTGTGTGTGTGTGCTGGAGATGTCCTCAGTACTCAGCAGGGAAGCGTTCCATTAAAGTTGGTGAGAGGTTTTCATGGGGCTCTTGTTCACCCTGGGCTTGTTTGGCTCTTGATCTCGCCGTGCGATGAACACTCGCGCCACATTAAACGAACGACCCGGGTCCCCACTGCCTACATAGCATACGGAGATGACTAGGTGAAAAAAATTGTAAAAACACAGACTCCCCAGGCTGCCACATAAAGCTGACTTCAGAGGGGAAACTTTTTGAACTGCACGGTGTAAAATTAGAGCAATGATAAAAGGAAAATGTTGAGTTTTGTTTAAAGAGTGTGAGAGATGTGGAGCAAAAAGTTTAGTCAGGTGTATGTACTATATGTGTAAATGATATTTTGTATATATATTTAAAATGAAAATGCTCATAACTTTAAATAAAAGTGTTAATTAATTAATTGAAGAATATAATTAATTGCTCATTACTTATTACTCATTGAAAAATCATGTTATTAAACAGCAGAATTAGTTATAATAATGCCTAGCGGACACTAGAGAATTTTAAAATTTTAACTTTTTTTTCAAATGATGTTTGACCAATAATTTAATGCGTAGTCTACAGAGGAATTTACTGACCTCAACAGCTAGCTTTGTTGTCATGTGCAAAGACTTAAATTCCTGAATGTAGGCTTAGCAGTGGCTAGCTAGCCCTCTAAGACAGTACATTCTCACTCCAGACTAGTTACATATTGATGCTTGGTCTGGGCCCTTTGGCGTTGCTTTTTAACGCCCTGGGTTAACGGTCATTTTTAGATGTTTAAGGCTCTGCAGTCAAGTTAGCAACTCTTAGCAACAACAAATAGGCCACAAAACCACTTGGTTAAGGTTAGCAAAACATCATGGTTTGGGTTAAAATAACTACGTAGGTCAGTTAACACAAGTTTACTTATGTCACAAGCTTAACTTATGCAATGTACGTTAATTGCGTGAATGAATTTGTTTCACACAGGACATGAACCCTGTTTTCCTGGTTCAAAGTCGGGGTTCTGGCCCTCCACTCCAACCTCCACTTACAAACTGACACCGATGGGTGTCAGTTGACCATGTGTCCATGTATGACGAGTCAGGGAGTGAGAACAGGTTATCTTTGAAGACAAAAATTACAACAACCTGGACTTACCAGAAAGCATATTACTCATCTTCTGTGGGAGGCTAACCATCTACCACGACCTCCAGCCCATAAGCTACCATGTCCCGGGCTAGTCCCCACTAAAATTGATCAAAGTAAAGGCGTGCTGTATATTTATGACTGTTTAAAATTGGAATCTCTTACATTACTCACTGCTGAAATTTTTTTACATTACTACAGTATATTGTGTTACATAGTAGTGTGTTAATGCCTGACACTGAAAATATATCAAATATATGAAAACCTTTGAAACAGTGTAAACAGGCTACTCTATTTAGCTAAATGTTAAGCAGATGTTTCATTAAATATAATTAAATATAATTAATAACATTTTTGTATCCATATTGTATGGTGAAAAAGCATTTAGAACATGGGTCTCTACAACTGCTCAGTCAATTTTCCAGTAAATATGTTATCAACAGCTAAATCAGTTGCACCATGTGGGGCGGACTGACTCTCTTGTGTTTGTGCATATATGACTCATCTAAGCCTAATTAATATCACATCTCACTCACTGTCTGCTGTCAGTTTACCTTCCTACCTTCACCCTGACAGGTCAGGGCAGCATGGTTTTGTTGGCCTGCTCTATGATGAGCTGTCCTTGGATCACACTCTGTGCTCGGGGCTGTGTTTGAGCCAGTGGAGGTGGAGACGGTCAGTTACCGACCTGACGCCGTGAGCGCCTTGTATGTTGGTGTTTGCCCCAAATCATTTTCATGCATTTGCAGGTGAAGTGACAGTCTTGTCTTTGTGGTGATGTCAGCTCACATCTGCTAGTATAGGTGTGGACACTCTGAGCTTGTGCATGTGTGAAAATGAACAAGCGTGTGTCCATACTTTTCATTTTATTTTAAACTTGCTTCCTATTTAACCCAGTGCTCGTCACCGAGTGTGCTGTGGTAGAGATTGCATATGTTTTTGACCACACATGGTGTTTGTATGTGTGTCTGTGCACTTGTGTTCTCACTCCAGGCTTGTGTGTGTGTGTGTGTGTGTGTGTGTATTGTAGGTGTGTTGACACTACTCCCTGTCAAAGGCGATTTGAGGCCAGTTCAGTCACTGTCAGAGCCGAGGCCAACCGGGTTGTGGGGAGTCTGTGTTTATCAGCTCTGTTAGATCCTGTCATCCACCAGGCTCAGAGCAGAGCAAAGGGACCGATCATCAGCTACTCCAGCAGGTAAAGAACATTGAAGTGACAGAAAAGGACCTCCAACCACATACACATGCAAACACACAATTGAAGAACAAAAAATCCAAAATGTTTGCCGCTCACAGTGCTGACTAAACCTTCAGGTGTGGAGGAAATGTGTTTGTGCTCTTGGGGTTTGATTAGTATTATATGAACTCCCAAATCTAATTGGGGGAGCAGTTTTCTTCAAAAAGCATCCAAATATTTTTGTCACGGTTGCCATTAGTCTTTCAGGGACAGATTATTATAGATTTCCCTGATGTTTTTCCTTTAAATGTGCTTTGGCTACCAAAAAAAAATAACACACTAAAAACTCCCTTTATCTCATTATATTTTGTTGCTGGGTGTGATTTGGAGCAAAATGTGCAGCTTTTACTTAATGACACAAAGACAGAGGCTCAACCAAAACATAAAGGGGTCTTAGAGGGCCTTATATTCCTGCTCTGTGTTTGTATACACATAATGGCTACTCCAGATATCCTGCTTTCTTTAAAAGTGTTGGTTGTGCACACCCTCAGACATTAAACTCCACTAATTTTACCCATGAAAATGTTTTCACAAGTACTGGGGAGTAATACCGCATATGTGAGCTGACCAGACCTCAGGAGCCCCAACTCTGCTCATCTCTCGACTCTTAAGTCGCTAATAGCATAACACACCAGAATCTCTGAACAAAATAATAAAGAAAAGTAAAAAAAAAAACAACAATGTCTTTGGTTCTTCTTCATCACTTTTTCTATGTTTTTAAACTGTCCATCAAGCAAGGGCTGCAATGCTGAAAAAAATAGAGTGCTCTTTTGATGCTACTCGCCCTTAACTTACAATTAAGCCCATGAAGAATGCGGATAGGGAAGTAAGATCAGCAGCTCAATCTATTGAAATGATAAAATTGCTGTGATCTCAATAAAACATAGAGGAATCCTCACTGCTGCTCGGGTTCCTTTGAGAGGTCTCTCAAAGAGCAGAACTCATTTCTGGGCAAACTAATTGTATAACAATTTCATTAATATGTCTCTGACTAACCGCCTTGAATGTCACCTTGAGTAGTTATGTTTATATTATGCAACAACTGTAGACTGTGTAAAAGAAGTGGATGTAGCCTCCATGATGTCACCCATTGGTTTGTGGACTACTATCAGAAGCCATGAGTTTGGCACTTCGCCATCTTGATTGGGTAATACTCTTCAAATCAAATAGCCTACTTAATGAGTATCAAGCCAAACTGCATAATTTGTCTGCCGGTGTCCTGTGTGGTGTCAGACGTGTGACAGCATGCCGAGGCAGTGTAATGATTTAATAAAATGTACTAATTTCTGATTGATCACGCTGGATTTCATATGCTGCCTATTTGTTAAGAAATATTGTGAAAGTGTAAATGACTCACATGCCTACAATATGGTGTGATTTGTTTTTTAAGGTTGAGGTATACAGTCAGACGCATAAGCAGTAATTTAATAAGAGATAAGAGAGATTTAGGCTATTTAATACACATTTAATTATCAAACTATAGTGAAGATTACAAACAATGTGTTATACTTAACCAATCTATATATAGAATTGTATACCTTACTAATGATAAAAATTGTGAGGGACATCTTGATTTAATCAGTTAATAAAATACAGTTCACTTACTATTTTGTTTGTGGTCTCACTGTCACCCATTGTTGGCCTATGTTTATTAAGACCACTAGTCTGTTGAGTTGTGACAGAGAGAGACTGAGTGCATATGTTCACTCTGATTACAATAGCAGATAGCGTAATATACTTTCCAGTGGTATCAATCTTAATACTTTCCTGAAAACATGTTTTAAGTTATGATATACCACTGGTACACCAACGGGCATGTGGTTGCCGGGCTCCCAAGGGGCGTGGCCCCCGCTGTGGCAGGCGTCCTTTATTTATCCTGTATTGAAGGTGGCAACCCTTGGTTTATCTGTAATTCGTGTTAACTGTAATATTAATTGGGATTTTGTCAGCATTTAGTCATTAGTAGTAAGTGAACTTAATAACATTCAGTCCCTCCATGCTTCAACAGCTTTCTCTCGGTGTCATTATGAATTTCACTTCACCTCTACTGTGTAAATATTTGCAGGCAGACAAAATGTCAATGATTTACTCCAAGAACATGTGCTTATACTACAGCTAAAGACTTATTTACTGTATGCTTGTTAGTTGATTAATTGAAAAGCTGGTTCAATTTAAGTTTGAACGGCTCTATATGTTGATTATTTGACAGTTAAGATTCCTACGACACTTGGAAATATTATAGATTTGATAAGTGGAGCTACGTGAAGCCTTTTCAAGGCTGTTTCAGTAGGAAACTACTCAGTAATGAAGACCATGTGTATGGATACATCATTGAAATCAAAGGGCCAGATTGCAAAATAAGTGGTTCTAATACCTTCTGGAATATCAGACTGCTTTAGCCTCTGTGTCAGCTTGTCAGCTGGGGCCATTCCTTTGCCAAATGAGAAAGAATGTGAAGCAGAGTTAACTCATGAATAGTTGATGACAGAGTTTTGTAGGTACAGCCCTGGCGCTCTGGTGATTTTCAGATTAGTTCAACCTCAAACACCTTACAGTGCTAAACAAACTTTAAAAAAAAATTGGTCAAACCCTGGTAGAGATGAAACAAAACTCAAAAATGCTGGCAATTAGTCTGTGAGCTAATTCACAGGTTCTGCCCAGTTCCATGTGTGGCAGTGGCGGAGGGACCATGGGAATTAAGCCGTTCCACAAGTGAGTGTTTTCGGTTAAAACAAACATCTGTTCAATGTTTTCTCACAGTGAGTTCACCCACCGGACAAAATTACTCAAAAAAAGCATGCCCATCAAATGGTTGGGATGCTATTTGTTTTGTTTTTTTCTCTCAGTATTGACCTTAACACCTTCACATCAAAGAATCACTCAAACTTAACTTTTTTAAACTAGTAATAATAATTTCAATTAAGGTACAAAGACAACAGGAAGAATAAAATAGGCGAGTAGGTAAAATGGTGAGAAGACAAAAGGAAAGAGAGGCAGAGATGAAGCAGTGGATTTATAAATGTAGAGCGATGGAGATGCTGTGGAGGTCGGGATAATGACTGTGGACAGGTCCAGAGGAGTAGGCCGCCAAGCCTTGAGTTCCACCGCTAATAGGATTAAGAAGGATGGGATTCCCCCTGGAGGACTGGACACACTCACACCAGAGAGAGATGGAAGGAACGACATCTCTGCCTCGCCTGGCAATACACCCGCAGGACTGGGTTTAAGTGTGTGTGTGTATGTGTGCGTCTGCGTATATATGTGTGCATGTGTGTATTGTACTTTTGGGTCTATCTGAAACTCTTAGTCTATTTTAAAATTGTTTGATTTATTATTGTAACAGAAAAATAATTCACTGTTTTTAATGACATCTGTCTTTTTGTGCACATGTTATAATGCTGAAAGACTTCTCTGACCACAGGGATATAAGGACCAAAATATCCACACAAGATTTGAGAGATGTGAAAAAATGGGAGAACTTATGGCTGGCTCTAAGAGGTTGCATATCATCATCGTGGATTAAGGTTGACAATAAAGATTGGCCGGGTTTTGTTTGGTGGATTTGTTCTTTTTTCAGGGTGAGTACCTGTTACGGTGTACTCACGCTAGGACTAGTTGTCTTGCACAAGCACAATAGAAAATCATACTTTTTTGTTCAGCTGGCTGTCGCTGTTAAAATCACACCTCAAACAAAAATGATTAAATGGATGTTGCCATTGTATGCGTGGAATGATACAGTCCACGATGTCCAGGGAAGAAAATCTTTTTATTTTTATCTGATTCAAATGGTTTTACTTTCCCCTACCTTCACCCTTTTTTTTATACCTCCATTCTTCCAGTTTTATCTGTCTCTCTGTTGATGTCGTCCTCAAATCTAGTGTCCCCTACCCAAACTGTGACTACCTAACAACAAAACAAACATGCACGCAAATCTTTTTCTGTTCTCTCCACTTGTTGTTCACCTCCTTACTGCAGAGGGAGGCGAGGAGTTAGAAAGGCCTCTGTGTGATGGCGAGTGATGGTGACACAGAGCGCTGCCTGGGAGCCTCTTCACGGTTCTGTCCACAACATCAAGGGAGAGCCACAGCATTACATAGCCTGCAACACTTCTCTGTCCCTTCTGACACACACACACACACACACACAATTTTCTGTTACAACAGTTTTAGGTCTTCACCAACTATGTTTATTCTCTGCTAACTCCAAACTAAGTGCATAAGTGGAAGTGAGAAAAAAAACCCCTTCCTGCTAGACTCAACATAATAAGTAGCTTTGCTTTACATAAATCAAAAGTTATTACATTTGTTTTTTCATGCAAATAAGAACATTGTTACATTTGCAATGCAAATTGGACAAAACTGTATTCAAACTTTTTTATGAGACTTGGGTCTTGTGTTGTTTAGTTCTGGCCATGTCAGCTATTTTTATTTTTATTGGTCGTTTGTGTTGTGTTATTATTATAAGACTTATTTGGGAGTTTCATTACAACCTGTGTCATCATCTTCCCACTTCTAACTTCTGGACTCTGATCTATGTGCCAAATGAAAGCAATTAACTTGATTAATAAAATGTCAAGAAACCAATTGGAAAGAATATTCAAACTATTATTTCAGACCCGTTTACTTTTTTGTGTTTAAAAATCAAGTTTAGAGCCTTTTTTCACTTTATGCTATGTTGCCCAGTGAGCTGTTCTCCCAAAAATCACACTTCTTCACACTAAATGATTTTAAGCCTGATTTCCCAGTCGGTGAGCTCGGCGACCATCAGGCTGTGCACCCTGCTGCCAACAACAATAACGATAATTATCGCAATATATTTTTTCTTAATAATAATATAATAAAGGTTCAGTATTGTCAATAATTATTTGCTTTAAGTCCTCTGAATCACAAACAAATTAGCACCAAATTTTTGAAGGCCTCTATTTTGAAAAGAGAGGCCTGAAAAAAAGATTAACTAATCATATTTGTTGAAAAAGATAATCGTTTTAAATGTTCTAACTTGGATTTGTGAAGCAATCCACTGTTTGGTATTAAGTGTTTGTCACATTCTGACCATAAAGAAAAGTTTAACCACATAATTAACCATCATGTTTCTTCAATTTTCACTCAGGAGCAAAAGTAAGTCTTTAAACTTGAAAGAAATAATGATTTGACATGTATCGTGATAATTATCGATATCGAATGAGATGAAATGTTTTTATCGGGAGAACATTTTTGGCCATATTGCCCAGCCCTACCCTTACCTTAACCTAAATGTTAACCCTAAACCCTAATACTAAACTAGTCCCATTAAGAAGTTAACACCTGTAAAATGTCCTCTCCTAGGACCTTTATCCTTGTATCGCCTTTCTCCCCTCATAAGGATAGCAGAACAAGTAGGCATACACATTTGAACACAAACATTCCCATGGGTGCCTTGTTTGAACACTCCCCAACCCACTCACCCTCTAGCTCAGTACTTAGGGAGCATATGCTGGATGCTGTGTCTCTCTGTCCTCAGGGGCCCGTGGGACCGAGGCCCCTGCCCGCCTGCCTCGTCTGCCTATTTGTGACCAGAGCCAACTGGACAGGGCTGACGGATGGGCCCCTGAAGCTGGGGACAGGCAAGGGAGAAGGAAGGGTTGGGAGGTGTGTGTGTGTGGGGGGGGGGGGGGGTCGCACTCAGTCCTGGGCAATTAGAGGGATGGAGTGTGTGCCTATGGAGCATGTGTTGTGTGTTGGGGGGCACACATAGTGTGAGTTGGACTTTCCTAATCCATTATCGCCGGGCCTCGCTCCAGGTGGCGTTATGTCGACACGCTGAACGGCGAGTGTGTCGTGATGTGACAGGTTTGGGTGTGCGCGTTTCTCTACGCGTGTGTGTTGGAAACTTGTCCACAGACGCATCTGATGTGCAGTAATTGCTGCCCTTTCAGTTAACCGTTAGATTGTCTTGAGAGGGGAAGCTCAGATCAGTCAGCCCACATACTTCCACTGCAACTGCCGAACTTAACTTCTTTCTTTAGGGAAGATTCAGACTCAAGATGAAATGGTAGTTCAGAGTCAAGAGAAACATCCCTGCTTTGTTTTGGGTGCTTTGACATGTTGGAGCATGCTGTGCTGAATTTAATTTTGAGTTGTGAACACATTCGCTATGTCTCAGCAATCGACACCTTCACACCAGCTATTTATCTCCATTAAAAGCTGTGGCTTGTGGAGATATTCTTCTCTTAAAGGTGCTATTTGTAGCATTTTTATACCAATATATCACTGCCAAATTAATTGTGATAGTTTCATATAATTGGTGTACAAAATAAATGCAGAGTGGAGACAAGACGCTAATTCTTGCAAGAGACCACAGTTTGTAGCACTTTTTTTTTGTTGTTGTCATCTCACCAATACTTGGTGTATCAATAACAAATGATAAAAAATAAGTGATTTCTTCAAAAACTTCCGCCCATTGCCTAGAACTCTGGGTCTAGCAGGTTACCTCAATTGCGTTAGCTGCTAAAGCTAGCATTACTCACCTCAGACTGCTCCTGCTGCTAACCTTACCATCATCACACACGTCGACTTTTCAAGTTAGTAGCCACATTTTTGCTGTGGTCTGCTTATTTTATGATAGTTAGGTTTTTTTTGCCAACAGCGAGTGATATGTAAAGATTTCAAGAAATGTTCATTCAGCTGTCTAGAGCCAGCTAGCAGATGGATGGGTCTCAAATTTACTAGCAATTACATGATTTTTGTCAGATTTGCAGAGAATTTGGGTAGTATCTGTATTGACGTACTTGTATGTTTACTGTATTGAATCTTACTTTCTGTGTTAATTACTGAATAAAAAGGAACCAGCTTGTCATTTTTTTCTGTACACACAGCAGATAGTACCAGTGACTGAAATACTTTTTAATATGGGTTTGGGTTTTATCTATGCGCTAACGTCGTCTTGGCCAACTTACATGTCAATGTTATTGTCAGTCCAAGAAAACTGAATGTAAATGTGAGTTGTAGAGTATGTAAGTATTAAATGATTCACCCCTAATTAGCATTATGTCGCTCAAGGCAAAACAGTGGGAAGAATGTGAAGAGTACAGAGATGAATTTGTTATCATACAGTAGTACCAATACACAAGTAAAAAAATTAGACATGTTGTATTATAGATTTATAGTTATAGAAGTGTTTTCAACATCATGTTGATTAGGTGTGTATTTTAAACCTAGATAGAAAAAAGAACTCATGAATGGCAATAGTCCAGGAAGTGCTCTGTTTCACATGATGTGCTTTACAACATGTGAAGTGTTGATTTTAATCATTATAAAACACAATTAGCATAATGTGGCTCATAAAAGTGCCATTTGAGAAAGTGTGTGCTTTTTGTGTGTGTATCTTTTTTATAGTTATAGCCTTGTTAAGGAAGTGTAGTAATTACATGTTTATGTAATCAGGTCAGTAATTCAAAGGAATAAGCTTCTGTGTTTTCCATTAGTAATAAAGTAGGCCTTTGTGGCCTGTATCTGTCACAAGGAGGGTCGCTCTTTCATTAGTTAACATACAAATATACCTATCTCTTTACCAGTAGTCCTTAGCACACATAAACATACACACACACATAACACACTTTCACATGCACTCACCAATTGCATCTAGGGACACTTGCAGTTATGCAATACACACAATTAGTGATCACACGTGGCGGTGCAAGCCCACAACTAAATATACTGATAAATTGAACCTGACCACACTTTCTCCCTCCACTGGCACAAAAAACATACGACAAAGTGAAATATATACACACAATAATAATTTATGCACAAGTAGAAGGAGGAACACATACTTGTCAACATTCTGTCAATGTAAAAATTCAAATACAATACACACGCAGCCCCACATGCATATAAATAATCATATACATTGACTTGCATACTTTGCCAACCAAGACCTTACATACACACATTACAAAATACAGAAAATGATTCCACACACTTACTTTTGCCAGACTCACACTTGCCCACAACATGCTCACATTTTCGCCCTCCATTGGCGAACCACGAAACACACACACACACACACACCTACACACAACAGCAGCACAACTCCCTCCACTTCTAGGCCTTCAGAAGGTATTTTCTCTCTTTCTCTGCCTCATCAGGCCCTGTAGCAGAGGGCAGGCAGTAGCTAATAATAGGTATTGACTGGTTCAACGTGGGATGAGCAAGGTTCAACCATTGGATCTCCAAATGCGCCCGGGGGTCACTCGCACAACGAACACGTCTCCCCGGACCCGGCTGAAAGAGAAGGCATTTTAAACTTTCATGACTTCTCTGAAATCGCGGCTGTTTCGCCTTTCAGGCCTTAACTCTTTGTACTCAAAGCGCTCGGCCCGATCAATATCCGAGAAGGAGAGAGAGAGAGACAGAGAGAGAGAGAGAGAGGGGAGGGGATGAAATCCAGACGTCTTTATTTCAGTGGCTAAAACTGGTACAGCCCTGAGTTTGTTCGGTCACTGCTGCTGTGAACTTTATGTGCACACTTACTGTGTAGCACACACATGAACACACACACACAAAGGCAAGCAGAAGCAGCATTAAAACAAATAAAAAGTAGACACATCCTATAAGTTTATAATGGTACTATTAGAGGGTTATGGGTTTTTTCAAGTCAATCTTAAAAAATATTTTCATGCCCAAAGTTAATGGTCAGTATGGCCCAAAAAGTGATACCTTCGTAGAGCAACCACATGTCACAATCCAGTCATTCTGTGCAAAGATGTATTTTAAAGAAGGTTGAAATTTGCCTTTGTTGCATTGCATGTTTAAGCATATACCATTATTCCATAATTTTCACTTGTAAAAAAAAGTTAGTCCAGCCCAGGTCAAGAGGAGGCTTCGGCGGTATTAGTCATGGTTATCTTCCCCAGTTAGTTTTTAGAAAATGTTTTTCAGTTCAGACTAGTGAAGCCTCATATTAGTTTTGACAGAACTTTTTTTCATAGATGAACTGCGGAAGCTGGACTGTAGATTTTGTTTTAAAAGAAACAGCAGCACCACACTTTGACGCTACATGAAGACACGCTTTAACAGAACACACACTGTAAAAAAAACACGCATAATGTGCATACAGTGAAATGTAGCCCTCAAAAGTGCACACACGACAAAATAAACACAGTGATAGTGTACAAAAATGGACATGATGTCCGATTTATACAAATGCGGCAGGCAGACAAACAACAGAAAAAGAATGCGAGCAAACCAGCAGAGCCCTTGTGATTGGCCTCAGGCTGTAATGGACATGAACAACCTCTGTGTTAACAGCAAAGAGGCCTGTTTTGATTTCTGACACATTTAGTACAGAGACAGCCTTTTCTACTTTAAAATGGTTTCCAGTGAGCTGACTCATACTGGTCCTGCAACAGTTACCTTGGCGTTATAAAATATCCAACAATAGGAATTTGATGAAATTCAAGACAAATACACGCAACGCATGGAGCAGTGTGGGATGTGTTTGTGTGTGTGTGTGTGTGTGTGTGTGCGTGTGTGTGTTTGTGTGTGATGCCTTCAGGTACAGAGAGGTTTCACCACAATGTGACTCCAGCTGCTACAGAGAGGGAAGTTAATACCCAGGGCAGGGGGACACAGGGGAGTGTGTGTGCGTATGTGTATAGGGCTCTACAGCTGCGGCTCCAGCAGAACTGCAGGAGGTGAATGACACTGACGCAGAGAGAGAGAGAGAGATCTAAACGCCACACAATAGTACTCTAAAGTCAACCACCTCTAACTGCTGTTCACTAAATCTCACCGTGTTAATGTGTGTATCTAATAGATACTTGTTTTCTGGGCACCAGAAGCTCTGATTTTGTCATCCATTTTTTCTTTTTGGCCTCTCTTATCTTATATCGTTTTTATAACTTAATGTTATCTTTAGATAGATAGATAGATAGATAGATAGATAGATAGATAGATAGATAGATAGATAGATAGATAGATAGATAGATAGA
>JAPMOB010235460.1:0-21663 GCA_029875015.1 Lepomis gibbosus
CTCTCTCTCTCTCTATATATATATATATATTTATGCTGTTTGTCTGTTTATTTTTTATTTTTTGGAGATCCCATCCCTGTTCACAATAAGACAGGATCACAGTAGATTACATGAACAAGTCAAATGACGTGGAATTTTCTTCCCTCCCCGTTCTTTGGAGCAGATGGGACAAGGAGAACACTTCATTCCCAGGTTCACTGGTCCTTTGGCTTCTTCTGGCGTGGCCAATCCATCTCCCAGTAGTCACTCTAGCTTCTGGGTTCTTGCCCATTCTCCTTCCCTCTTGTCCTCCCTCCAAACAGACTCGTTCACTTTTTCCCTCCTTCCCTCCCTCTCTCCCTCCCTCCCTCTCTCTCTCACTCTCATCCACTCTCCTTTTCCCAATTTGGCCACCAGGGAGGTGTGTGGCACTGAAGCAAGCATTATTGATAGAGCATCTGTTTAGACATGGTGCAGGATCTGTGGCATGTGGGCGAGCAGCTGGGGGTTCGAGCAGGGGAGACATTATGTCATATTACATATCTTGATATGTCTCGTTCACTTGTATGCATGCCCATTTCACAGGCACACACTCCCACAGACACTCAGAAACACAAACACATGCCACCGCCATCCCCACCAAGATTATTGTAGATTCCATCTTACTTGAAAATGTGAAAACCCCGGCTGGTTCCTTATGAGGATAGTTTAAATAATTTATGGACTGTTTGCTTGAAGTTTTCTAATGTCACTACTGTGCGGCAACAGTTACAAAAGTCAGTTTTAGAGGCCATTTCAGACCTGGGAGCCAGAGGCAAATATTCTGGCATCGTGGTTTTATTGGGGCAGCCAGACAGACAGAGTAGCCCTATCCAGATAATCACCACACATCTCTTCTAGATGGCCAAACTTGTCAAAGCTCACACAGCACACTGCCAATAGATTTTCATCCTTGGCAGCTGATAAAACAGAAGGTTTTATGGTATTTTACACTACACAAACCGTGTATTTTCATGATGTCACATTGAGGATCTTTGTAGCAATGATGTGGCAATATTTTCATCAGTTGCACACCTTCTTTTGTCTTGCATCAGTATGACTACATGCTTGATTGCACCTAGTTTTGGGTTCCATAACCATGAACTGGTTCCAGGTTAACAAAACATTGAAACACTGCTCAAATGTTAGAAATGTATTTTCCAATTGACTATACAAGTTGTCACAGACTGCCAACAATTTGCAAAAAGCAAAAGCAACCATCAGCACTAGATGCCATTAAAACTTACACGCTGTACCTTTTAATTAAGCTGACAAATTGCGCCTCAAAATGGTGTCACAACCTGGCTCAACAGTCAGTGACAAAAGCAGGAAACCACACAGTCTGAAAATAATACTAGATATTTTCATAAGTAAATTAAGCAAAATATAAAATTGTAGGTGTAAGTCAGATCAGTATGTATACAGTGTATGTGTGAGTGAAGTGTATGGGTGTAAAACACAAAGAAACAAACAGAACAGAATCAGTCAGCAGGTCAGGAGAGGCAGACAAATCATCAAGCCAAGGATCCTTTATAGCCACCTGAGCCCCGCCTGCTCAGGTGTATTGCATCTCACACCAGGTATCATTAAAGTGACAAAACACAGTAAGATCCAAAGAACAAGAGAGGGCCAAGCCTGGGGCCGTCACAATGGGACAAGGCATGAATATGCTTTCAAGCTTTTTTTTTAATATAACATGCCTAACAGCCTACCTGTCAACCCTCCTATGGGATGGGATTCTCCTGTAAGGGAATTAAAAAAGGGAAATTTTCTGGCAATTTCATTCAGATTCTCCTGTGTCTTACGGTATTATCCCGCTGAAATATTTTTCCATAAATATCCTGTATTTTCAACCTTACTAAAAGATTTTTTTTTAAATATTTGAAATGTTTGCTAGATCCCCCTTCGGTTAAGCAGGTGGCAGTATGTAAAACATTAGCTGTGTTTTACTAGCATATGCCTCTAAAAATAGATCAAATCCCCACTAACATTCTTTAGTCTACATATCTGTTGCTAATGTTACTTTTTACATCTGGGCTCTTCTTGTTATGACAAGTCAAAATGTGTATTGTGAAACAGCACTCGTGGTCCACCTGCCTGCCTTTTGACCAGACCATCTGATTGACATCTCTCTAATTGTCCCAGTTGTTTTATTGCATGTTTTGTTGAACAATTGAGACAAAGATATGGTTAATTTCAAGTGGCAGCCTCAGGGGCTGAAAACTTATGCCAATGCGGAAGTGCTTAAAAATGCAGTTCATCAAATGGCCAATGTTTAAATGCCCAACTTTACAGTAGAAATAGGTGTGCTTACAACATGGTTTAAAAACAGGTTTTTGGTCTCTATATCTAATTTCCACCAATGTGGCTAGCCGGTAGCAGTCTGCTTACTCCACCCACGTTCCACCTGTTTCTTGGATTAGCAGGGAGTTAGCTGGAGTCAGGCTCTGCCAAGATGGCGACAGCCAGAGCAACCACACTGAGCATCACAGTCGCTCAGAAACCTATGGGTGACGTCACGGAGACTAATTCTATGTTTTATACAGTCTATAGTTAAATTACAGCTACAAAAGGCCACTTTAGTAGCCTGCTTTACAACAACAACAATTGATAGTGTTATTGTTAACCATTTTCACATATGAGATGCACTGTATCTGTAAAAAGTCTTCGGATACTGTTTCAAGAATACAATATAGTGTAGCAGCAACTATGGACCATACAAGAAATTAAGTAGTTTATACCAAAACTAATATTCCAGTACCACCAGTATTCAACATACACTCCTTTTTAAACATTTGAACATTACAAAAAACAACCTGCAGCTATAAAAGTTGTGAGTGCATGTCCAGGACAGATGAGAGGTGGTTTGATGCCTATATTTTCATGAACAAGTTATTAAAATTGCTGAGCTGTTGCTGCAACTGCACTTGTCTCTGTCTTCCACATGTCGAATCTTTGGAACCTACAGTAACTAGAAAAACAAGTACTGTCATGTTTTCAGAATTTTGGTATTGACTTGGTACCAGAGTATCAGTTGTCATAACATCCCAGGAGCTGCTTACCCCAGGCTAAGAATATCAAAAGAATTCACTTGGGCAGATTTCAGGCTTCTTTTTTTTACCACACTGAAGACCCATTTGGTGTATCTTGTCTTTTGAGGGAACATCTTCATGGCTTAAGTATGTAAATTGTTCAGTGCACAGTCACCTGATCTCTGCCACTCAAAGTAGAGATCAGGTGTGCACAATCATTTCATCAAATTGAATAGCTGTCATTTTAAGTAAACAGACGTCGCTGAAAAGGTGCAGGTGCAAGTCCAGATGAAGAGTCTTGTAATTTTACCTCTTTCCTTGCAGCTTGCTTTCTTTATACATATTTGAGAGGTTTCTTTAAGTTTTTCTTGGTGCATAATTTGTGTGTGCATGGAGGTAAATACAAATCTTGTCTAATAGTCTTGATATTGTCAGTGATATCTGATGGCCTGTGCTTAGTCATTATATAGCATGTGCTGGTTGTCAGACATGTTATATTTTACACAGAAATACAAAATGAGAATATAAGAAATTATTTTAAATATCATGAAAGATTTTTGTTTGGTACATGTATTAAGATAATATTTGATAATGGCTGATTGAAACAGAGCTTCATTTTTTTGGTTGGGGGGGTAAATAATGACATTAAGAGATTTGCATCTGTTGCTTCTCATTTGAATTCCACTCAATTGCCACACCAATGTGTGTGGACAGTAGAGAGAAATGTATTCATTTACAAAACATTTAATTTTATGTGGGAAGCAACAATAAAATGTTGCCCCAGGGTAACTTTTACATTTACGTTTACATTTATTCATTTAGCTGACGCTTTTATCCAAAGCGACTTACAATTGCTATACATGTAAGAGGTCGCACGCCTCTGGAGCAACTAGGGGTTAAGTGTCTTGCTCAGGGACACATTGGTAGATGGGTCACAGGGATCTGTCCAGGGACAAAGGTTGAAAAATAGCCTTTTGGCTAATTCTGGTGCATTTGCAGCAATGTTAATTAATGTACACTGTCCCTGTCAAATAAGCTAATAAATAAATAAACTGGCCCCCTTATATTTGTATATCATAAATGTTGGTGGCTAATTTGGCTCAATGCATGGAGGACACACTATTGTTCGAGGAGACAGACCTTTATTTATTTATTATTTTCCCTGCTTGATAAATGTGTGTTTCACCAAATTTTGGAAAGAATCCTCCCTGTTGTCTGATCTGCTTTTGTTGTGAAGCTGCCTCTGCTGTGATGAATCTTTTCAACAGTAGCTTAACTGCTAAGAGAAGTCACATTAATTACTGAGTCTGGTCAATATTTCCGTTAAATAGAGAACTCAGAGCCACAAATAGGCATGAACAAGTTGTTGGACTAATAATGTTGCCAGGTTTATTTGTGCTTTGGAACATAGATGTTGTGAAACAATCAGAAAATAACATTTTATTTCTCTGATTGACTGCTTTGTTCTCGCTAACGTCCCTTCCTCTCCTCATTCATACTCTAGCTTGCTCGACTGCGCTGCACTCTCTTGCTCACTCATTTTTTTGAGCCAGGGAGGAGGGGCCAACTTTTAGCAACTGACAAATCTTACTCAATTTACCAAAATACACCTTGAAAAAGATTGCCCTGTAGTAATTGAGATGGGCTGACACGCCAAGTCAAACAGAGTCAAGCCAAGCCAGCACATGTGTATGGAAAAGGGGTAGTGGTGGTCAGCTATGGGTATATGACCAGGGACACAACTGTCTTCCGTGCCATTTGTTGTGTCTGACCTTTATGATGATGAAGTGCAGGGAGAGTGACCCCTGGCATGATTTGTTCAAAGAGCAGCCTCTTGGTAATGGGGGGTCCAGAGCTTGGCAGCATGCTGGGGGATTGATCAGCCCCTTACTCAAAGGCCAAATACAGAAAGCCTAGCCAGAAGAGAAGGCCATGCAGGACGTGGAGTCATCCTCTGCTTTGAAGCCCTCTCCAATACCTCAGCTGTTTCACGGCATGAATAACTTCTAGCGGGTAAAGCTATTCTTCTGTCCTTTCCCCCTTCTGTCCTCCTTACTCATGGATGAGGTAAGAATTGCACTGCTGCAGATGTAAAGATATGAACGGAGGTCACAAAATCCTTTCTCTCTTTTTTTGTCGCCTTTCCAATCATCCCTCTTCTCTCTCTTCTTTCTTGTTTAGCTTTCTCCCTCTCTCCATCCTACTCATGTGAATACTTCCTGTGCTCTAGCCTTGTTGCACAGGATTAAATCCACTCATTTAGAGCTTGCATTGCTTCCACAGATGTCAGCATTGAGATTGAAATGAGCTCCTCTTCTGCAAAGAGGCTGAGTTAAAAGGAAATTTCAGAGGGAGGAAGAGAGAAACTAAACATAAATGCAAAGTCTTTTCAGTTCCTTAAGTGTAGCCAGAGTGTGGCTTAACATTTGTGTGGTTGACCAAGGGTTTATGTGAGTGAGGGTGGAAATACTTTTGATAATCATGGACCACACCTACTGTGAAAAATATTCTACAGCATTTATATTTTGCTTTTGTGTTGTCACCAGTCATTTGGTCTGCAGTTTTTTTTTTGTGTGTGTCACACTGCCCATTATTCTTTTGTGGACTGCAAAATCATAAAGGCTAACGTTGACCCACGGCATTGGCTGGGTGTGCATAAAAAACAATTGGGCAGGTGTGCATTGCTCTTAAGTGTTTTGAGCATTGTATTTTACATTATCAAAACACATCCATGTACCTGAAAGAACTTAAATTAAAACCAGGTCTGACGGACTTGCTGTATGTTGATAAAATGCGTACAGTGTTCGGTTTTAAGACAATTATACTTGTGTTTTCTGTTAACAAATCGGAGTGAGCATGGTACAGGCCATTCATACATTGATGTGCATTTTTTCCAATGAATAAAGGGCACTATTTACTTAATGCATATAATGTTAAAATTAGCAGCATGTACATTAACTTAATGTACTAACATAGCAATGATTAAATCCAGCTAACAGTGGGATATATCATAGCTGCTGAAATGACACAAGCCAAGCCAAGAAACCGCCACAGCTGTAATGTCCTGTGTGCAGCAGTGGCGCTGAAGCAAAGAGGTTGGAGTCTGGGTGGTCCAGGTCTCATAAACCTCCACTGAAGGTTGAGCAGTCCACCACATATGCATGTAGAACATCACCACAGATTCCCAGAGCTTTAAGAGACAGAAGATTAGTTAGGACTTCTTAAGGTCGGCCTTTGCATCTATGCTAATATGAGATCATGACCTTTTTTTTGCCCTTCCTCAGGTGTTCTAACATAAAAGATAAAAACAAATCAATGAAATGAATAACTTCAACAAAGACATAAATAAGCAGTGGTTATGGCCGTCCATGGAGCTTTCTCATCTATGCTAATCACTGCCCAAAGGCATTGATGAAAGGATATTCTGAAGCTGTTCAGTTTATCGTTTGATTATATACCCAATTATAGTGCAAGTAAGCAATTAAACGGAGCCTGGATGTTGTGAACAGATTCTGTCTGCAACTGAACTATGCTGCTATACTCTGAGCACCCCACAGCTCTAATTTTGTGCCAGCATGTGTGAGTGTATGTCGGAGAGAGACGCTTGATGAAAGAGGAGTGTTCATGGAGGAGCGAAGCCTGCCTTGATTACAAGGGTCAATGGTATCAGAATGACATCATCGTGTATTGCTCGATGAGGCCATGATGTCATGATTTGAGCTCCCGTCTGCGTGTTTGTGAGTGTGCCCATGTGGAGAATGGGAAGAAGTGTCTGGGAGAACAGTACTCTTCTTCACCGTAACACCATAACAGCATCTGTAAAGTAAACACAAGTGGCAGTTCCGCCTCTAAGCATTTGGCTCACTCAATGAAAGCAATCTCTACTAAATGGTAATGGGCCTCTGCAAAGTGGCATCATCAGTGTTCTTCATTTCTGATGAACTGCTACTGTGTCACGCCTTTAAATATACCCCATGCTTAAATATTAATAACAATCTGGCCATACAGGCAATGAGAGGCCTAATTCACTTGAATCAATTTTACTTTGCAACCCCCTTGCACAGATTTCCGTGCTTTAAAGCCTTGTTGTTTGCAGAGGATTATTTTGATTAAATGCTTTTAGTCCCTGAGTGAATTCCCTGAGTGAGGCTCTGGTGGGAGGTGTTGGCATCGACAACATCCTGCCAGGTTTTCTTTTCAGACCAAAAACTGTTCGTCATGTACAAACTTCTTTGTGATCTGCTTTTCCATCTCTCTGCATTCCCTTGCCGCTTACTATTCCCCTTTCTGATTTTCCACTTATGTCAGGAATGAGAAATACTAATTAAGTTTAATGAAAGTGATATCTATATCAATAGGTCAGAAAACACAAAAGGTGCATATCTGTTTCATTCATTTCAAGTCCCACGTTGGCTTCACACCTCCAAAGAAATTCATCACACTGCCTCAAAGCCTTTTGGAAAGGCTCCTGCCCCCACCTCCCACCGCCTCCTTCCTGCATTGGTTGTTACTGTATGTGATAGAAATTGAGACATCTATTAAGCTCGGCCTATTGCTTGGCACAAAAGAGTCTGACATTCTTGAATGAAGAATCCTCTTGTGGTTCTAACCTTTGGATCTCATTACACCCATACTCCATTTGTACTAAAGAAATTCTATCAGTGTGAGCAATTATGTTCAGGTTGGGTTTGCACAATTTTGCAACTCATAACCACTAACCACTTGTCTTGCCGGCTTGGTGTCTTACCCTCAGCAATGTTTTCCTAACAATGCTTGTATTTGTCTGTGGCCTCTTCATCTGTAGCTGCTTACACTGTGTGTATTCAGCATATGAGATGTGCTGCTCTCTTAGTCCTCACAAATACAATATGTCTTCAGGCAAGTGCAGTGGCATCATGGAGAGATGGAGGGATAAGAGCGGCTAAAGCAGAGGAGCTCTGTCACTCTCTCACTGGTTATGTCTGTTTCCCTCACATGGCTATTGTCTCTGTTCCTGTATGTGTGTGGGAATGTGTGTTTGTGCTATGGATATTAGCCAACAAAATTGGATTACTCCAGAAAAGAGAACATTAATTTTTCCATCACCTTACCATGGATAGAGGTCCCTTCATCGATTAGGTTAGGTTCACAGTAACTAGTCAAACAATATTTCAGTGAGACTACATTGAGAAATTAAAGGTGAGTGAAAGATATTTCTAATTTGCTCAGAAAACTAAAATAATGTCTTACCATATATAGTCCCACCAGCATGTACTGTAGGCGACATGTCTTCATAGATCTACTCAGTTCCAATTTTTATTCAGTTTTATTAGTCCCTGCTGCTCATTAATTGCTGGTGCATCATGGCGCTGCCAGCGTTGGTGTTCTGTCTGTATTTGGTCAGTTTGGGTCAACTGTATTTTGGATCAGGTCTTATAATCCTTGGCTCTATTTCTGATGGGGTCTACAGTCCTCTGGTCTCTTTAGGATTTATCTGCACTGGGTTTGGTAGGTTTTCCTAGAGTTCGTTTTGTATTGGGTCCAAAATGTTGTACCCTTGGAAACCTTAATTGGTCATTAACAATATAATTATTGCAATTACTCCATAGCCAACTTAAGTGCAGTCTATTTTACAACCTTTTTTTAATGTAATCTCCACCTCTGTGTAGTTTCTTGAATGTCACATGATGATGTTGATTTAATGTCCACTGGGTAGAGCTAAACTAATCATCATCCACACACAGAGCAAGTTTTATTGTGAGATATTAGAGATGGAGAGAGAAAGGAAGTGACAGAGAGAGAGAACACAAGCAGTTTTTCCTTTCCCAAATGGACTGAGCTTAATGGGAAGCAAGCTAAGTATTCTCATGACCTAATTGCCACAGACCACAAAAATAGTTGCTGTATTACGTGTCATTGTTAGCTCTGCATTCCCAACATGTGTTTCTAGAGTCCAGCTCCCCCAGTCAGTCTCAGGGACCTTTACTTGACATTTCTGGGCTACATGGAATGCCAAAGTGATATCATGGGATGGCGAGTAAATAGCATGCCAGACATTTCCGTGTCATGTCTACGCATTTTAAGCTTTTCAGTTGTCATTTAACACTGTTACAGATGGTGCATTTAATTAGTTTTGGATGTGCAGTAAGTACAGGTCAGGTGACCTTTTCCAGGTGACCTTTGTTGTCATGGTAATAATAGTCAGGTGAGTTGGTTAGGTTTAGGAAAAGTAAGTTAAATACATTACATAAGTTAAAATAAGTCAGGATTAATTGTTTGTTTCACATGTTACATGAACAGCAGCTCAGTGCAAGGCCTGTGTTTAATGTTATGTCATTTGAGTACATAAGTTACAATTTTTTAAATTTTGGTTTCACATGGGACACAAACCCTGGGTCAAAGCAGGTGTTTGTTTTTCTCTGTTTTTTTCTGACATTTACACATAAAGTCACACACTGTCTCTACACAAAATAAGGCAGTACAGACTTGCGTGAAATGACACGCAAAAAGCAAAATATGTGTTGTGATGACATTGGCTCGGTTGCCATTTGGTGATACCAGCCTGGAATTGCATGAACATGTTTATTTTCAAAAGCGTAAAAACCACACAGAGTTAGTTTCATGGCACAATCACCATGGCAAAGGACAACGAAGATGCATGTAAGTGTATTTTGTTTATTAATGTGCACTTCTCCCAACCCTTTCCTAGATAGTGAAATGAAAAATGAAATATATATTAATGTAATGGCTGAATTTAGTACTTATTTATTAATTGCTTGAAAGTTTTAAATACATTGTTTTTAATTTAGTGGCTAAGCTACGCTAATGTCATAGCAAATGTGTTAGCGTGGTAGTGTTACTACTATTGGCAGTATGTCTGTCATTTGTTGTCTGCTGTGACTTGTCTTACTTGTGTTTCTTCTGTTATTTGCCAAGTTTAGCTTCATCTTGACCAGCTACAACATTAAATGCTTCTTACACGTTAATGCATATTATTGTTAGTTTAATACTCTAAAACAGCCCATTCTTGTGAATCGCCATACTTTTGATACTAATATTTTGCTTCTACTTAACACACGTATTTTAGGCTATTAATAGAATTCACTCTTGTGCAACATTTAATATACCAGCATGTATATTCAAAAACACTAGTTACATTATACGAAAAGTAAAACACACAAAACAGTAATCTAACTAAATGTAAAAAAACAAGGTTTTTATGTGTGTGTTGGGTGTGCACCAGTAAAGAATGTATATGTTTCTTTGCTCCGCCTTTGTATGTTCCACAAACAGGAGCATGAACACACATGTGGTTAGGTCAGAAAGTATGTGAACCAGGAGTTTTGAATTTCCTCTCTGCGTGCACATATAATTCAGGATCTGTGTAAGAAAATGGTGCCAGTTTAGAAAAGAGGATAGGTATTCTGCATGTTCTGGCTGCAACACAGCCCCCTGAGCAGATAGCGACCATTCTAGGCAGTGTTTATGATTCCACCAGATGTGCCGCAGCGCGTTTCAAGCATCCCAGGAGCGTTTTTCTCTGCTCCATGGAGAATATGCAGCTAGTCTATTTTTGACAGAAGCTGCACAGAGCAGAACGAACTGGGCAGTTAAGAAGCTGTGCAGAGGACTGAATAAAACCGGGTCCCAGACGTGACGTTATAGAGCTATGCCTTGTGGAATCCAGGCGTTAGCAAAAGGTGTTGTGGAGTGCCGAGCATACTACAGGGGATATCCGGTTACAGGAAGTGACTGTAAATGTAATGGCTTACATTTCAAAATAAAAGTTCAGTTTAAGTCACACAATGAATGTAATAATCTATGGAGTCCAGTGGTGCCTACACTTATTAAAGTAGTAATATAGTTATATAGTAATATATTATAGTACTAGTATAGTACTTTTACTTATGCCTTATGCACACTAGGTGATTTTCAAATCTTAACTGATTATATCAGACTTGGCGTTGGACATGGAATCTCATAGAAACTCGCGTGATTAAATGTGACTTCAGATGAAAATAAACACAGAGGAAAACCGCCGCACTTGTGTATGCTATGTTCTGCACTGAAAAAGACACAAAAACTGTAAATGAAGTCATGGCTCAGAAGACTGAACCTGATCGGGCTAATTGGTTTATTGGAGGTTTCTGCTCAGTATTCCATCGCTGTGCCTTTCACTGAGGATTGTGTCGAATTGTAAATATCAAACGTATTTTGATATTTACAATTCTCCAATCCAGTCTGTAACATTGAGATGATGTCTGTAAAGTCCTCTCACTACAGGATCATTTGGACAGATTATCTGTTTAGACCAACCACAAATTGGGAGCACCCCCTCGATTGTAGGGAGGGGCAAAACAGACCCGAAATCTTCCCAATTATCCTCTCTCTGGCATCCCACCTTTGGGTAGAGGAGGTAAACGTCCCTCTCACATTTCGTCTGCTATAATCAGTTACTTCACTTTGTAGTTTGTTTTGTGAAAACATATTTTCTGTTTTGCCATGCCTGTTTTTATTACAGTGAAGTCCTTGTTGCCTATACCTCTATAATTCCACTAGTCCACAGGTTTCAAAGTAATCAAAATTATATTCTTTATATTTATTAAAAGAGTATTCTTCTTCTTTTCTTCTGTTCTTTGATATTTTTTTGACTTTTTCATCAAGGGCTCTTTTTCAGCTTTTTATGGCCTACTGCTTTTAGCCTGCTGCCTCAGTGCTAGTAAGTAAAGGGGTAAGTGACCTTCTCCGTGGATAATTGCTTCTATTCACTAGAGCAGCGTTGTGCTTATATATTCGGAGAGAAATTCACATGTATGGCTATATTGTTTGGCCCTAATGAGGGCCTTTCTTGACTTAAAGAGTGCTTGAAAATATACTGAAGAGGTGCATTCATTACACACACTACGTTGCTATTAACATGCCTATGACCACTGACCAAACTAAAACTGAGCATGTGTTGACATTCCAGATTTGTGTCAACCAATGTTGAAGTTATAGTAAGGGGTAATCTTAAAAAAAAGTATTGCTAAAGGTTTGAATAAATGTCTGTGTTTAGAGCATAAATAAAATCATTGACATGGTCCAAACTCTGGTTTCTAGCATCAAATGTAATACAAATGCTATAAATGTCTGTGTTCATGTTTGTGTGTGTTTGCACAGGGACAGGGTGTCTCTTTAAGTAGGACAGTATAAATTGATGGCCAACTCTGAAAGCTGACCTACATAGAGGCACAGACTAACTAGTTCCCTCAGCTTGCAATACCAAGGCCACTTGCTCTGCAGAAAATGCAGAGGAAGCAGGCATTTTGTTGCATTTTGTGAAACCAGTAGATACAGCCATACTTTTGCAAGTCTCACATCCTCCTCTTATAGTAGGCGGTTAGATGCAAATATTGCCCTTACATGTAAGTATAATTGATATATTGCATTGTACCCTAGAATAGTATAATTTTATTCACTTGAGTACTTTTTTGTTGTTGCTCCGCAGCCTATTTTTCGGTGTTGAATGTCCTCTTTTCTATCTTCAATTTGAATGAATCAAGATAAATTCAGAAATTTAATTTATTGACCAGAATTTCAGATCAAAGATGTCCAAACAAGTGGTTCTGAACTGATAAGTACAAACTCACTGGGACACCATAAAATGATAAAGGCCAAGCATGAAGAAAACAACATCACTTTGAAATCTAATTACGTAAATGTACAATCACACTGTTTCTGTGTAATTGTTCTCTGGCCTGATGCTCTATTTCATTCTGTCATTAGCTCCTTTGTGACATTTTTCGGTAATCAGTAATGAGATGTTAAAATGTTGTCTCAACTAATAAGTTCCAGCATTTCAAAACCTCAGTGCCACTGCTACGCAAACTGAAACATCATGTATAGTAACTGTGGCCCAATTTTAAGCCAGTTCCTGTGCCACTTGATGTTTGCTCATACAGCCACCTACACAACATCATCACCTTTTATGTTTTGGTCAAGCTGACAAGTCCAAAGAGAGATTAGCATTGGTAAAGTCTTGTGGAGGCAATTGCATTTGTACACTTACTACAAAGTGTTTTATTTTATTTGACATATTGTCTATATTAGTTATTCTTTGTTCCATCATGATTTTACTAACAGGGCTTCAGATCTCAAATGAAATATACTCTGCTCAACATATCAAACCTCTGAACTTTCCATTAGAAGTCCTTTTTACAACATCTGTCGAGTACTCTGACTGTAACACTGTATTACATTCTTGAGACACAGATTGCTAAGGATGAAGGCCCATTTGATTAATATTAAGGCTAACAGGGCTTCAGTAGATGACAGTCCCGGTAAATAAAACGCTTAAGGCAATGCACATCATCATAATTTAATATGGGCTCAACCCATGCTTTTCTATTGTTATACTTACCTGGAGAATTATGTCATACATCCAAATGTTTTTTTTAGTTTTGAGTCACCTCTTAAAATGCATTTATATGCATTTATTTTGAGGATTAGTTTTGCTTGTCTATTTTGGAATCAAACCATGTTACTTGAGTCTTTCACTGGTTCCAATTTAGCCATAAGATGTATAGGATCCATTTACTGGCTTTGTCTCTTTTGAATATCCTCTTTTGCTAATTGACCGTGGCGTTCATCGCTGTCAGGAACCACTCTTTCTCATTACCTCTGCTTTGCACATTTAAGTGGTGTTCTGCCATTTATTTGCACATGCATTACCGTGTGTATGTAAAAGCATGTTTCATAACAAAGCTGTGGTTACAAATTTGGAACCAGTTCCAATTCTGAACCTCAAAATCCCACCATATCCCTGAACACAACCCATTACAAGGAGGCAAAGTTAAAAAAAATGAATGTATTTATGTTCTTAAACCAAAAAACATCCCATGCCCTATCTTGTGAATGTTGCCTTGTCTGAAACAGTGCTCATGGTTCACTGTACGGCGCTGTATAGGGATTCATTTTACATCATCCATCTTCACTTTCCCCATGGACTCGCTTACAGTGAAGTAGTCATTTATTTGTTAAGGATTTTATCAGCTTGACTTGTGATTAGGGAATATGTTCATGCCCATTCTTCTCTGTGGGTTTGTCTCTATATTAACCAATAATAAACCAAACCAGTATTTTTATTTATTCAGTGTCAATTCTTGTTATCAAAGGAAAAGGGCATTTACAGACGTTAAGAGGGGAGATCCTTGAATATGTATTGGGGGATACTGTATCAACGTCTGCAGTGATGTGATGATCTAAATATGGCCACATGAGTTGTATATTTATTGAGTACGTGAGGAACACAAACTAATTGACAACTGACATTTTGTGCTTGCATTTGTATGTGATTGTTCACAACATTGTAAGGCTCTTAAAAGATCTGCTTGTACCAAACCAACATAAACACCCTTTTTATACAGTAGTTAAGGACCAAAACACCTCAAGACGACAGACCTCAGCTGACAGCTCTGTTACTTCTGTCTCAAGAGTTAAGGCAGGAGACTGCATCTTTTTCTTTGACTTCTGTCTTTCTATCCGAAAATTATTAAGACCTTCTTCAGTGAGTTGATTATTACACAATTTTTTGAAAGCTGAATTTGAAGCAAATTTCATTCATTTTCAATTTTTTTTGCTTTATTCTTTCAAAGTGGCAATACGGACTCTTCAGTGTAGTCTTTACACAAAGTTTGAGAAAATGTTCAGTGTTTTCAAGCAGTTTTTTTTAACACAGTTGAAAATTTAACCATTTCCAGTTACAGTATTTTCCCAAATTTTTCTCTTCTCTGTTTCTGCTCTTTTCTCTCTGCTGTATGTGCCCTTTGCTGTTAGAGAGTTCGTAGCATTAAACAGAGGATTAATGCCTGGGGGCTCTGGATCTCTAGTAATAGCAGACGGAAATACTGATCAAAGGTCTCTAACTGTGCCGTGGGTGTTAGGACTGCCCCTGTCTGCTTCGTTGCATTACAAGAAGATGGGGCTTGGAGACTGGGGCACACAGACAGACAGACAGACAGACAGACAGACAGGCAGGCAGTGCAAGAGCCTCCTGTAGACTTACTCCTGATTGGACAGGTGAGGGTTTGATAATGCATAATTAGGGCAGGATAACCTTAATAATTTTCAGTAAGGGAGGTATGAGTAGGAGCAGTTTGAACTGCAGGTGGGCTGCACCCATGACCTAGAAGTTAAGCATGTAGTACATGTACAATATGTATATGTGCGTGTGCCTGTGTGCGCATGCATGTGTGTTCTGTGTTTGCGCATGTGCGTATCTTAATTGCCCCTCAGGGGGGGCTTCATTCCCTTCATGCTGTGTACCAGAGGACACATCTGACACGTACTCCGGGTTCTACTTCCTCACTCTGTGTTGATGGGACTGGTAGTCAGCAGCAAGGTCCTCTCATTAAATGTATTTTTAATCAGGAGCGTCAAAGCATTCGACATAAGTGTTTAGCTGTTTTGGGTATTTGAACTCAAATAATGCTGAACATTTCTTTTTTATCCCAAACTAGCATAACAGTTGTTTTTATAAATATAGTTGTTTTTATATAAGGGTGTGTGTGTGTGTGCGCACACACATATGGACCCGAGTTGTCAGTTAAGGGGTGTGTGTAGTTTTTCCTTGCTATGACACACTGTTCCCTGTCTTTTCTTTTGATTCACCTCATGCTTAACATTGACCTAAAAAGGTGTGTATATGCTTAGTATATCTCTGATAATACATATGTGCTTTGTATTTGCTGTCATGTACCTAAAGCAATATATTTAGCTGCAGTCATTAGAGAGTTGGGGGATTGCAGTTACCCATAGCAGTTTGAAACTTATATCACCCTTAAATCTGCTTCATGTTCATGCTCTCACAGTCTTACAAGTTCTTTACCTGAAAGTAAAGATAATACTGATAAAACTGCTCCTTCAACCACTTCTGCTAAGCTATTTCAGTCCGGCTTTAGTCGACAACAAAACATTACATTTTAGGGGGCTTTCATACCTAAAAGTCTGCACCAAGGTCCGAACTAAAGTATGTTTTGATACATTTTGATACATTCGGTTAGTTTTGATTTGGTTTCACACTGCATTTATGCAACCGCACTAAAGGACTTTACATGACAGACCTGCGTCCTGTCGTCTTCATCTTAGTGGGCTTTGCCTCCCTATACTTGACATTGATTGGTTTGTGAACAGTTCCGTGGGTAGCTTTAACAAGAATAATGAATGAGGGATAAACATTTAATATCGTTGCCACTGTATTGTTATTATGGCATTACTACTTGCAGCACCAACTAGCCTATAGTCTATTTGAGGCTCGTTCAGATTTGCCAAATAAACATCCCTGAACATTATATCGTCACTGCCGGGCCGGAAAGAAGGAGAAGACCGCAAGCAATCATTCTGCATCTCTGTAGAGACCAAAGACGGGAGTGCCAGTTTGCTGGCACAGGAGATTTATAATTGTGTCCTTTTTTCAATGCCTTTCTCCGGGCATTTGTTTGTTTCCCGTTCATGCGGTAACCGCCAAACTTCCTGTAAATGGTCTGAAAGTCGGAACCATCCAAAAAATTCTTTCACACTAGAAATGAACCGAACAATGGTTCAGTTTGTTCCAGACTGAGACTACCTCTTTTTGGCGGACCAAATTCCGTCTGTTTGGTCCGGACCGTGTTCCAGGGGAGGTTTCACACCTGCAATTTTGGTCCGGACCAGATCCTTGATAGGTGTACAAGTCCCCTTAGTCAACTTTTAGTCAAAACATTTTCTCTCTTTAAACTAATCAAATAAGGCTAATATAGGTGATCAGTATCAATTGTTGAAATTCATAACGCAAAAAACAACGGACAATTTGGTCAGGCTGTTGTGTAGTATGTACTTACAAATTACCATTAATATCACACTAGTGCTGAAACAATGAGGTGGTTAATATGCCTACCTGGCCTTAGAGCTAAGAAATCATACACAGATATCTTCCAGATGAAATAAAATACTTTGTAATCTTATAAACAACAGTTGGACCAGATAGTAATTGCAATGCATGTTCAGGGTTTGCCATTAAGCTTTTTCTGGATATGAAAAGAGAGTAAAAATGGACTGAGCATAATTGCTCAACAGTTGCTTGTCCAAAAATATAAGTAAATAAACTTGTAACGTTAACAGCAGCAGCAGGTGATTCACATTTACTCACATTATGGAACAGGTCTGAAAAAGCCAACCCTTTTGTTCCCTATATGATTCACTTCAAAAATATATAATATATGATCAAGCATTTCACTTGTCCGACCAAAATGTTAACTTGTTCCGGACAATTTATTTTTTATAATCATAAGCTATGAAGCTAGTAGGGCTGAGCAATTTGTCAAAATCATATCGAAACCGCAAAATGTCCAACTGCAATTTTCAAATCGCAGTAGGTGCACTATTTGTTTAAGGCTACATGTGTGTCAAAATACCATTTTAAATAAAAATTGTCACGCAGCAGAGATGTCCTGGCCTACACGTCCTGTTCTAGAGACTTAAGAAAGCATCTTTGCTTGGTACAGATCCTTGCAGAAATCACACCACAATCATGTAAATATGTTTTTTAATGACAATAAGAACTAAAATAAAAAAGATCATTCCCTCCAATATTGCAAATGATATCACAATTTCAATATCAGTCAAAATAATCATAATTGGATATATTTTTTTAATTGTTCAGCCCTTTAGGCTAGTGAAATAACATTAGCTAACGCATTTACCCAACCAACATTATTCTGGAAGCCAGACTCTTTCATTTATTTGCTATCACAAACTGAAAACTCCTTTTGTAAGAAAAGCTGGCTTCCTGCCAGGCTAGCCTTGCTAGCGAATTCAACGTCTCGACTCAAGACATGGAAAAAAGGTTGTTGATGAAAATGTTAACGAAAGGAACACTGGTGGTTAGCACGTTGGAGCATCCTGTTTAGTTTAAATTCACTTAATTTAAAGCTGCGATGCCACTTTTCACATCATAGTCATCTTTCCCGCCTCAATTTGCAAGTTCTTCCATTATCTGCTTCTGGCAGAATCAGGCTTTTCCCCGGCTGGGAGAGGCCGTGGTGTGAAATAAAGACAGAGTATGATGAAGCTGGTAAAAGGCCGTGAAAGTAGGCTCCCTGCCGATTCTGTGGAGCAATGAGATGAAGCCATGCCCAGTTCTCGCTAATAAGTGTGAGCAAGTGCAGCCAAGAGGCCTCAGCCAGTAGCCACACAACACCTATTATCAGCCTTCCTATCAGACATCCATGTGTTTCCATTTACAGGGTATTGTTTAAGCTGTGGGAAGGTTCTTCAGTGTGAGCGTGTTGACACCTCTCTCCTTGTGTCTGTCAGTGCTGACAGTCTTTAATAGTCTTGTGGAGGTCAGCCTCCTGCCATGTGTGGATAGTTGAAAGAGAGGGGCCGGGATACATGAGTACTATCTCGCTCTGCTGACTCCCTGCAGAAAGAGGATGGGAGAGAGGAATGCTTCTGTTGGTGCTATTTTGTGGCCTGTAATTGTCTGTAAGGTCTGCAAAATAGGATAGTAGAGCAAAGGACTGCATTGCAATGGCGGGGCCAGAGGTTCAGACAGTCCACAGGGGACTGACCAAGAAGGCGTGTGCTGAGCCAAGGAGAGATAAAAAATTGGGATGTTTGTTGTTGTTTTTTTGTGTGTATGTGTATAGGACACATCCTAGGAGTGGTTTACACTACAGCCAACTATCTTTTTGTTCATTTAAACAGATCCAGTCATGGGTAGAAGGGCCCTGCTGGTGGTATATGTGGTGGTGTGGCTTGGCCCTGACCCCAGTGGATATAATGGTGCAGTGGAAAATGTCCTGTCAGTTGATGGAGGAGCTGCCTGTAGCAGCAGGAAGGAGTGTGGTGACAGGGGCCATGTGTGTTAACCTCCTTCCTTGTCACTTTTTCTGTCTTTCTCCCCACCCCCTCTCCTTTCATCAGCACCCCCACCCCACACACACACACACTTCACTCCCTCTACCTACCTACACTCCTCCGTGACAAATTACTCCTGGCGGTTGATTTGTTGGTTGTCAAAAGTGCTCCTTGCACTGGCATGAAGGTGGGGTGAGCAGGAGAAGAGGGTGCAGCCCCCCCACCCGGTGTGCCTGTCGTCATCACTAGTCCCCTCGTCTCCCCTCCACCTCACATGTGTGTCGACGCAACCCAATGTTGAGATGTCTCGGTGGAAATTGATATTCTGTCTCATAAGATCTCATCAGATTAGATGTTGTCCATGTTTAATCAGCTCACACATTAGGTTTCCAACCCTTCTTTTGACAAAGCTGTTTTGATATGTTCTAGCTTGTGTCAGGAACAGAAAAGAGGCTTGAGGAGAATCTTTTGTTATTTATGGAGGAGGAGCAGAAAATAAAAATGCGAGTGAGAGATAAAGACTTTATGACAGAACTATAAATGCCAGTGTTTATGAAAGGCTGACTAGTAAGCACCAGCTCATGAGAAAGAAACTCTGGATCTTTCTGGATGATATGATGAATTAATAGAATAAGCTGCTTAGGAGACTAATGTATTATAGTACACTTCATTTTGCCACTTCTGCAGGTGTGTGTATAGGAAGACTTGAACTTCTAAATATTTACCAAACAGTGTCCATATAGGGTGGGTAATATGAATCAAATATATGGTATGTTGTTGATATATATGAAATTAATTTATTATCAGATCAGTAATGGTTAACTGTTTATATATAAACTAACCAAATGGGAATTGGCTTAGCCAGTGAATTAAATGCCTGACAAATGTATTTAATCATGTTGTCTCAAAAATTCAGTACTGCCATAAAGCAGTCCTGCTTATTAATTTGCAACATAGCCAGCAATGACCAAATACAACCTGAGATATTAAAGAAATAACTACCCGAGTATTGACCTGAGCTGCAATGATTAGTGGATAAATTGATTTGTTGATCGAAAGAAAATAAACAGGAAACTGTTTTTGAAAGATGAGTTTTGACAAACACCAAATGGTGTTGGTTTCTGCCTCTCCATTATATTTTCTGCTTTTCTCTGTTTTGTATCATGGTAAACTAAATATATTTGGATTTTGGACTGTCCCACAGTCCAAAATCCAAATATGGACAGAACAAGACATCTGAAAAAGTCAACTTAGACACAATTAGGAAATTGTGACGGAAATGTTTCACTATATTCTGTCCTTTTCGACCACAAAATTGATCAATTAATTGAGAGAAAATAATCGGCAGATAAATTGATAATTAAAATAATTGTTTGTTGCAGCTCTGATTCCAACAGTACAGCAAAACAGCTCTTTTATGGTTGATGAATCTCTTCTAGTTGTAGTGCAGTATGCGAATATGTGCACATGTGCAGGATACTAGGCTCTAAAAAGCTTCCCCTTGAGTCACTGACCTTGAGATTTGTCCTGTGAAGTGGATGATGACTGAACTGATGCCCAAACATGTGGGTTTGTCACACTTGTATGAATAGGACAATATTCACCATTTTTCAGCTCAATCAATAAGTAGTATTTGAACTGTTGTCTCCCATTAGTGTATCAGTCCCTTTTTACACATTCAGAAGGTGACTGTTTTTACTGTATCATCTGACATTCCATAATAATAAATCCTTGGTGCTGCCTGTGGAGTGTGTGCGAGTCAGATGGGGTGTAGTGACAGCTGTTTAAGCTCAATCTGAGGTGATTTTATTTCACCGTCGGGCGTTTTGAAAAGAAACTCATCTCCTTTCAGTCCCACTTGCTGCTTTATTCACTAACTGTTTCTCTTTTGTGCAGTTTCCGATTTTGCAAAAGTAATAGAATATCAGTTTTCCTTTCAACCCCAGCTATACAGATGCTAGATTGCTTTGTGCATCACCATCAAAACACAGAGGAGAGCATTGCAATCCACTTGTGTTCAAAAGTCTGAAACCATCTTGTCTCTCTGTGTTTGTGTTAAAAGAGGGGTTAAGCTTTTATCCTATAAATATGGCATGAAAACCCCACTGTCAACCACGCATTCATTCTAAGGCCTGCATTAACATAAAAACGAGGGCTTGTTATACAGTGAGATTTCAATAAAAAGAACACAAAATGCATTTAATGAAATTCAGATGCTGGGCCCTAGCTCCCTGAATCTCATTAAATGAGCTTTGTGCTGTTTTTCCATCTTCTCTTTGTAAAAGAGGTCCTTGAGTGCCCTTAATAATGTGGCAGATTTCATCATATTCCTGATTTAAAGAGGACAATGTCTGTCTTGTTCACTTGTTCTTATCCGTGCCCAAACCAATCTCCACAGATGTACTCGCAAGGTTTCTGGATCTGGCTCCTGAAAAATATTCCATCTTTTGGCACATTTTCTTTTAGTTACTAGAGTTTTGTTAAGGCTCTCCACTAACTCATTCTCCCCCCCCCCCTTTCTCTCCCCCTCCCTTCTCTGTTTCTCTCTGCATAGGATTTGGTTTCATAACTTTTGAGAGTGAAGACATCGTAGAGAAAGTCTGTGAAATTCATTTTCATGAAATCAATAACAAAATGGTAAGTCCACTCATTTTTTTTCAATTCCAGGTGGGTGTTGAAGGATTAATATTTGATTTCTATTTTCCCCAAGTATTAATAGCAAAGGAGGTGTGTGTGTGTGTGTGTGTGTGTGTGTGTG
>JAPMOB010235466.1:0-21228 GCA_029875015.1 Lepomis gibbosus
GTGTGTGTGTGTGTGTGTGTGTGTGTGCGTGTGTGCATGTGTGTGGTAAATATTTGTCAGGCTTAGTCTATCGTCTTTCTAAAGCTTCTACAGTGTTGGCATCACATAGTTAAATTTCAGCTGATATATAGTAGAAACAAAATGAAATGATCTAATGTCATTACAGTTTTCCCACCCTACTTATAAAATGGCTTGGTAACGAAGAATATATTTGAAGGGGTGTTTTTACCACAGTAAGTCCCAAAGCCTTTGTTCCACTTCAGAAAGAATTCCTGAGCTCATGTGCTTTTCTGCTTTCCTTTGCTCGGGTATTTCCCCGCAGCACAGCTGTAATCAGTTATATGATGTTACTACTTCCTTTAAAGACCACACTGACATTATTTTGCATAATGGTTGGAAATAGTTACAAAGAGGAGGACAAAAAAATGTTTTTTTTTATTTTGTTACCAGTAGAAACAGGGTGATTTTATTCATTATAACACAATGGTGGGTAAATGAATGCTCACATTGGCCTCACATGGAAATAATTTACTTATTTGGGTCTTTAGCCTTCATGTCTTCTTCTCCATCATTATTGTTTTGGAGTTTTTGTTTTCCTGTTCTGCAATCATCATTTAGTCAATTTAAGTTTGAGTTTGTGTGTCATTTCAACCGTACACATGGGTGCATCAAAAAAGACATGACTGCAACAAAAGATCTCAATGAAAGAAACATTAATGGCAAAGGGTAGTACCAGACCAGAGTTTGCAGCCTCAGTCCTGTGTGTGGTTAGGATTAAGCAACAAAAAGACTTTAGTAAAAGTAAAGGAAATGTTGGGGTTTCGGTTAAATATCAGAATACATATAAAACGTCATGTTTTGTGCTTCCAGTCACTGCTGACCGACATGACCACCAAGTGCTGAAAGTGCCTAAACATTTCACCCTTCCTCATGCATTTGTTACCTGTTACAAATGAATCATTGCTATCATCCTGATATCACCAATCCCATATATTTAACTGTTATTGCCATGTCATTAATTACAAATCATCTGATCCTATTATCTTTCTCATTCCAAAAACAGTTTGAGGCGAAAACAATTCTTGAAGAAAATAACAATAAGATGATATCTGATGCATTCACATTAAATAGAACGAACATTGTTTGTCACAATATTTAATGATTTTGCCACTTGCATTTGCAAAAAATCATTAGTGGTGTTATTTGCCTGCTGTGCTGAGGTGTTAGCGGGCCCCGGCTAATATTCTAATATTTGCAGTGAGTATGCAAAACCATGCTCTCTATCAGTCTTTGAACAGTGTGTTGTCTCGCCTCACACCACCAGCTGAGACGCACATCCACTGTCAGCATCAGTTCCCAGCCTGATGAAGTCTCACTGTGCGCCTGTGTGTGTAAGTGTGTAAGCCTTTGTTTATCATTAGGGCTCGGTAGACAACTCAATATGTTTGCTCCGGTTGACATCTTTGTTGACGGGCCCTGAGGTGATCATGTAATGTTGTTTTAGTATTTGTGCAGTTAGGCATCATCTACCCACCCCCTCTCAATCTCCTTTTTAACACATTTCTTTTATTTTTTAGGCACGCATTTAAACTTGAACATGTGGATTCTGTTCCAGAAGTAAGAAAAACTCCAACCAAACATCCAGCCTTGCAAAATAATCTTGCTCAACAGTGTGCAGTATGATTCACTCCATTGGTCTAGACAGGAATGTTACATATTTTTATAAAGTGTGTAATATAATTGTTTATTTCACATTTTAGGCTGCCTCTCCCAAATTGTTTCCCACAAGAACCAAGACATTTCATGGTTAGCTTGATCATCTTGAATTAATTTTTTTTTCATTCAAGACACAGCAATAGATTTTCATCATTTCAAATTTGAACGGGTCAGTTTTTCTCAATCAAATGTCCAGCAAAACATCTGTCAAATGTTAGGGAATGTGCATATGCTGTTGGTAAGATAGTCCTGCCTCCAGTTATGTGCCATTCAAGAACTGAATGTACCACATGTGTTCTTTAGCATAACCAGGATTATTTCAAAAACAAGCACCTGATGCCAATTAAAAAACTACATGCAGATCAGAACTATTTAGTAAAAAGCATATATTTTTTTCATTGTCCTACTGTTGCTCCTTTATTCTGCATCAACTGAAAGAGGTTTCCTACAAAGTTAGAATACAATGTGATGCACATTCAGCATCACAGAATCATTTCTCTGATCAGCCAAATTAAACTTAATTGCTGTGGCTGTTTGGAACATTACTAATATGGTCAGTTTAGGGGACCCAGATCAAAAATGTCCAATTTGATAAATGGATTTATGCAATTCAAAATGTCCCATAATGTGAAGATGCGATGTGGGAAGAGCCTACATAGCACCAGTACTGCAGGGCACATCAATTTCAAAGAACATTATGTAAGATTTGGTATTCCTTGCCATTTGGTGCCCCTACAGTTTCTGGGTGTAATTCACTGCTGTCATAAAAAACGACAGCTGTACATGTGCATTTGCAATGATTACATTACTTAAGATCAAAACTAGGAAGTCGACAACTTTTCTAGCAGAGCCAAACATCAAGCAAGAGAAGAGTCTTGTTGGTGTGTGCTGTGGTGCCATAAAACATTCAATCATTCTTTGGATAGATTTCCTGCAAGCGATCCATCGTGTAGACCATGCAATACCAGGTGCTCCGGGCCCAGAGTGGCAACCACAGGGACACCAGTATCCCTACTGCAAGTCAGTGTACCATAAAAAATGATTCTGACCATCAACAGCAGCACTCACACGAAGCAGACTAACATTCGTAGTTCAGGAAATGAACCTATTGGCCAAGTTATCATTCAGATCTGCACACACTGTATACTTGCATATTATATCAATACAAAACTAATGACTTACTGTTTCTAAAGTACAACTAAATAAAATTCGTCTACCATGTAGACATGTTTTGTAAAAATGATACACGCCCGCCAATCTTATCCGCCCAGAAGCAGAGGGCAGGTTTTATAGCATTATGCACAATGTGCGTATAATTACTGTCCAAGTTGCTCATCCGGTCCCATGATGCAGGAGACGTGTGACTGCCCGTCAGTCATGCTATTTGGCAGGATTACAACTATAAAGATGGGACAGATGCAGTCTTTAAACGAGATTTGTCAATTTTTTGACATCAGTGTTTTTAAAACACTAACATAGTGTGTTTATATAGTCTATGGTTACAACAAAGGAGGCAAAAAAACCCCAATCAATGTTGCCTCTTAAGATAATTGTGCACTATTCAATTTTTCACTAAACCATGTGCTTAATACACCTACTCATTCAAGTGGATGTAAACCTATTTATTTTGCAACACTTTTCACCTCTTTATTATGTTTGCCATAAATACATTGTTTTGAGATCTTTGGGGAAGATTACTGCATTTCTTATGTTAAGGGGAGTGTCTAAAAAAAATATAGTACATGTAAGATTCACCCCACCCCAATTTTTTTCATACAATCCCAAGTTAATAGGATTTTTGGTGAGCAGCAGCCCACATTCTGACATTTTTGATGGAAAAGTTTGGAAAAAGGCAAACATAGTTGCCACTGACATCCACCACCCTTTGGATAAATAGTTTGAGTGGCTGGATGCATTGACTCCCCAGGACGGTGTAATAGGTACAAACATCCCTCTTTAGTATGCGCAATAAAATCACTTAATTTGCACTCCAGCAATTAATTTGCACCCTCCGTAGTTACAAGCAAGATTGTCCCTGTCTTATTATTTTCTTTTCTTAAAATATTTATTGAGTTTACTTGTTTTAATTAGTTTTTACTGCCATTGTTTTTTATAGCTGTTTTTTTATTCTCTTTTACTAATGGATGAGTCTGTTTTATGTGCTGCAGGCCAGATTTCCCAAGTGGGATGTTAAAGACTGAAATTAACCAAGCTTTTACAAGGTGATCATATGTTTGATATGTAAAATCTTCATTTCAAGGTGACTAACAACTATAGCTGTAAAGTAAAAGTAGTAGAGCAAAAAGTACAATGTGGGGAAACAGCAGTATCAAGCTGCATAAATACTCTTTGTCTGTTGTCCTGTCTTGCCTCATAAAGACAAACACACTTGTTTAAGGAGTGTTATAATCAAATTTGACTCATCTTGACTATCATCACTCTATTCTTCTCTCTCCCTGCTGAACTTAATCTGCCATTTATTTGATCAAATCACAGCAGAAACATTAATAAATTTCCGAGAAAGGTTTATTTTACAAAACCCTGTGCCCTGCTGCTCGCTTGTTTTCAGTAACTCAATCTTTGCATTTACATTCTTTGTACTATTTGGATGTGAAAAGCTCTGTGTGGCCTGAGTTCCACCTTTGCAGATTCATGCTGCTACACCCATATGAGCCCTGTGATGACATCATGTGGAGAAAATCCCAGCTATTTTCCCAAATAACCGTATCATCACCAATGAATACTCTCTCAGGATTTTCTATGACACACAAGCAAGACCCCAGTCCTTATGCTGACCCTCACTGAACCTGAAGACTCATTAGTCTTGGTGAGAAAATGTTCACCTCAGGGTTAAACAGTTTCATCCGTTCTTGACTATAGTCTTGTGGGTTATGGATAGCAATTTGTCAGCCAAGCTGGTGTATTTTTGTTTTCACTATGCCAAATATATGATTTCTGTTTCTGAAAAAAAAAGAAGCTGCAAAAAGCAAGTGTCAGCCAGTAGTCAAAAGGACTATCGAGCTGTAAAGTTTGCAGTTAAGAAGTATTAATTCATGCACTCGCAGACCCATAGACTGAAAAATTGGATTTCATGACTCAAGAACAGCATCTCCTTTAAAACATGGACTGTGGTGATATATAAGTTTTGCACCTGCAGTCATTTGTTTATGCATCCATTTTGTGGCTTTTCTCCCACTTTTGTATGTACACATATACACTTTCTTTTTAATTACATTTTTTTGTGTTTAGATACTCTTAATTTATTCAAAACGGCTGTAATCACTAATTTTTAGAATCTTTTTTTTTTTCACACTTTTTTAAAATATATTTTTTACCTGTGGTGACGAGTAGCAGAAGTAACAAGCCCTCAGAGAATTACTGGCCAGTTCTGTTTTCCCCTTTCAGCTCTACAGGGCTATGCAGCATCTTTCAGCTCAGTTTTCAATTCAAAATTTGGCAGCACCAAATGAAAAGTCAGGGGAACACCAATGTTATTATAATTCCTGCTGAGGGGTGGACATTCCAGTCTGAATCAAAAATGTTAACCTGCTTGATCCAATACTTGTCATTTCAGTCGTGACCAAAGTGGTGAGGAGGGTGAGCAGCTAGCATGGCTAAAGTGTGGTTTCTCCAAGGGTGTGGATGGTAAAGGATAAACAAATTAGTTTTTTTCAAAGCAGTGCGTCAATTTCTCCAAAGAGCCCGTTATAAGCGGGGGGTCACGTCCCTCTCTTTCAAAGCTCTTCAGCTCTAAACAGAGCTGAGTGTTAGGGTTGGGTAAACTCTCAGGGAAAACGGACCCTTTTGAAATGGGGACAAACCATGAACCGCCAGCTTCGGGTTCAATCACCGGGGTATAAAATATAGCCAGTGTCCTCTCACGGAGCTAACGAGAGCCAAGTCATGACCTCCGACCCTAGTGTGCTAAAGGTCACCACGCTCATGTGAAATTAAGAGCTATTAAGAGGGAGGTCATCGCTAATGAGGACCCCTGTCTGGATGTCCGAGGAAAACTCAGTCTGTGGAATGCGGCCTCCTCATGTGCTCTGAGAGAAGTTAACACCACAAGCTCTCGTGACGTGGGTTAAGGTGACATTACATTACACAATACGTTGCATTTTAGGAATTTAGCCGACACTGTGGGACTAGCAGTGAATGCGGTAGCAGGTTTAGCTCATTACAGCAATAAGGAATAAGGAGTGTGAGGAGTAATACAAACACAACAAATATGTCTTTAAATGTCTTGTTAAAGATCAACATAATTAATTTTGTCGTGGGTCCAAAGGCATCCAAACATTGTAATCTAGAGGAGGAAATCTCGACAGCTACAGGCCAGATTTCCATGACATTTGGTTTGGATATTCATGTTCCCCAGCCGATGATTCCTAATGCTTAGAGTGAGAAAATTTCTCTCCAACATTTTAGCCTATGACAATGTCATTTCCATACAATTATTTGTTGATATTCATGGTCTCTAGAGGAAGACAAATTATTTGAGTGATCCTGGGATACTTTCTGTAGCACCACCAATGGGCCGAACTTTCTATATGTTATAGAGGTTTTCACAGATCCACTCAGTTCCCAGTCACTGAGTCTGTGTCCACATTATATTTGGGTCAGGTAGTGTCCTGTTCTATTGCCACAAGTCTTGGATCTGTTATTATGTCTAATACCGGAGTGGATCCAAGGGGACTCTGTATCAGCTTTATCATCACAGTAGACTGCAGCTGTGAAGTGCAGGAAAAATGACACGTTGCAGTCCTGTTAATTGATCGCTGGAGAGTTACGTTGCAGCCATTGTTGGTGTTCCTTCTCTTTTAGAGTATATTTGGGTCTCTTTTTTTGAAAATTACTTTTTGCACGTAGGATACAGATAGATTTTCCCTGTCATGGTGGTCTTTGGTGTGCACGAGACAGATCAATTTAAGGTTTTAAGCTTTTATCTAAAGTGCCTCATATTCGTAAATGTGTCTGTGTTGCATGGGTGTTATGTGTGCAGGCTAAATGTGCATGTCTAAATGCACCCACATGTGCTTTTCCAGACCTCGTTTGGTTATGATTTAATTTTCTCCATCTGAATATTGCTACTGTCTGTGATGCTATGAAGTAACTGGAGTTTCTCTATGTTCTTATTTGATTACACTTCAATATCCTGTGGATTCCCATCACGTGCTGTTGACATTCATGCACCAGGAGGCGCTGCAAGTGATCTGGGTGTCTGGTTCTCTCTGTAAGTTGTATGGGAAGATTATGATAGTGTCATCTCTCCTTAAGCTGTTGAACCTCTGTTGTAATTTGAGAGCTCAAACAGGGAAGAAGGAGATTATGGATACAAAAGTGAGAACAATATGAAGATTACGTGATATAATAGTGAATAAACCTCATCCTAAACTGCTGTTATTGTGTGATAATAACACGCGTCATGTGGGAAGTATTTTGTCAACCATCTAGTAGAGCTGTAAGGCATGAATGTTGCCAATGGTTACATGCCCCTGCTTTCCCCCCTGACACTCACACAGAAATCTACTAATTGCATATACAAATTAGTATTTCAAGTAACTGATACCAGAAATGCTAGTGACAGCATGTGAGAGGACAACAACACTGAGGAAGCACATGAACATGAAAATGTAAAAAATAACTCTTGGCAAACTCAGCTTAGTATTGACACGTAGACAACTGCAATGAGCTGAAAAGATGACAGCAATACCCCTCCTTTAGGCAAGACAAACACATGACAAATATTGCAGCTGTTCAAGCAGGAGGCTGTTGTAGAACTTTGACCAGGTGGGCCATACTTAGACAAAGACAGAAAGAAAATTGTTACTTAAGTATTGGAAATACACAGAACATTTAAGAAAACCATGATAGTATATTAACGTCTGTAACTCCTCTATGTTCTACCACTTTTCATGTGGAAAAATAGTATGAACACCTCACAGAAAAACACTGCCAAACTAACTTAATGCCAATCACACACACTGCTCCAGTTACTAGTTATATTAAGTAATATGCTTATTAGGGGCCTCTGTGAGGTGTAAAAGTGATCTGGCAGCATTTTTAAAGCACCTTAATCTGAAAGTTCAGAGCTTCAAAAGGCCAAAAGTTGCTGTACCCTCAGAAGAAAATAGAAGGATTTGTCCTGTAAAGGGGGTTGAAAATCCAGCTAACTGGCATGAAACCTAATATGACTCTTTGTACATGTCAGTACTTGCAGTGGGGATTCATTTAAAAGTCACAAACGTCACTTTATAGGCTTCACTAACAGTAACTGATATGCAGACTGACTGTAATGTACAGTCGGGGTCTAAGGTGTTGAACATACAGCATGAACCAAAACGTCTGGTTGTACGTCACGATCAAGACACAGTATCCAAAACAGCCGGCCCCAGACTTTCCTGGCTCAGAAATTATGAATTATATGGTTACTGTGGTCAAACAAGTCTTAAGTCATCTGTCTTAAGAGGAACTTTAATTTCTTGAAACTAGAGATGCAGCAATTCCATTTTTCCTGGCCCATTTAGAAGAACTATAATTGACAACATACACGCACATTTTTGTAATTTTTCTTTAAATAAAAATTCTTTCTTCCATTATTTCTTTCTTCTATCTTTCAGTTCAGTTCAGTGTGCTTTATTGGCATGCCTGTTTCATTGAAATAATGTTGCCAAAACAGTTTGCAACACAATTAAATATTAAATAACACGATTAATCAATACAAATCTTTCTTTCATTATTTCTTTCTTCTTACTTAGGATCCTCATTAGCACCAGAATTAACATTGGCTGTTCTTCCTGTGATCCATTCAAATGTATCTTTACAATATAACATTGATTATTATATAACTTTTCTCCAAAACTGCACCAGGTTTCAGGACCTTCTGTCACTCACACACATCTCAAAATGAAAAGTTCTCCAAGCTGCTGGACAGAGCTTATTTGTACAAATAAAGTCCAGCTGAAAATGAATTTCAGCATGGCAACTCTCAGTGCTTCCCACAGAATGCGTGGGATGATATTTCATTTGAAAATATTTGAAAGGATACCCTATTTAAGTTGGTTATTTCTTATCTCGCCATTTTCATTCTCCTTAATTTTCCACCTTATTTTAGTGTTTACTGCTTAACTGCTTTAATCTGCTCACATTGCTTTTACCTCCAGACACACACATCAACACCTGTCTCCTTCTCTCTGTCTCTGTCTCTCTCTCTCTCTCTCTCTGTTTGCTCTGGTGATTTTATTTATCAGAAGTTTTATAAAGTGCCCAAATAACACAACTTTAGCGTTTCATATTATTCACCTGTAATTCCGTTTTTACAGCAGCGGGTGAGCCATGTGGAGGAGGCTTGTTATGGATGATGTAGTCTATCGAACTGAACGAAACCACCGTGGTACTTCATCTTGTCTGTGCTGGTCTGTGCTTGTAAAATATCCACCGTGTCAGCTTCTTCTAATGTTATACCATATACTGTGCGGTAAGTCCATGTGTGTATTTTTGTCATTTTGTCATTAGCCCTACAGGTTTTACAAATTTTACAAATTCAAAGCTGCTGACCACATGTTTTAGCATATGCGTGTAGCTGTGACAGTGGTCAGTTATGGTCTGTGCAGCGGTGCCCGTTTACAGGTATGAGACTGAACAGCACCGGTCCGAAACGGCAATATTTAGCTTGATAACCACTGTATTATTTTCCTGAAAATCAAATGGTTTTCAAATCATCTTTAAGGTGGAAAATGCTTTATCTGTAGCAACAATTCCACATACATGCTAGCAACTCTGTGATGCGTGTGTACTTATACGGCAGTTCTTGTTAAACTATGCTAATGCTAATGTCAGCATGCTAACATGTGTACACTGATAATGTTATCTTGCTGATGTTTAACATGCTTAATGTTTACTGTGTTCATCATCTTAGTTTAGTGAGTTAGCGTACCAAAATTTGCTAAGTAGCACTAAGCATAGCTGAGGATGTCGGGAATGTTTGTTTTGCTAGTGTTAAAAACTCAAACGGTGGCACCAGACGAAAAGTCAGGGGATTACCAAGGTTATTGGAGTTCATCCTGTGGGAAACATAAATATCTGCACCCAATTTCATGACAAGTCATCCAGTAGTTGTTGATATTTCAGATTTCAGACAAGTAGTAGACGGACTGACATCGCCATAGCACTAGAACCACGCCGCAAACTTGACTGAACACTTTAAGAAAGAAAAAAATCAAATATTGTACCAAATTTTCTAACATGTACAGTATATGGGTCACTTGAGTCAGAATTCAATTTACAGTGACAGCATTTCAAAATAAATGCAGCAAAAAGTAATATCTTAATCCCTCCATAAGCCTTGAGGGAAACACAGGAGGGTGAAACATGATTTTAAACGTCTTTATTTTTCACTTCTGTAAAAGGTAAGGAGTGTTCACTGATGACTGCAGGGACACAGAAACCCAATCTGAAAGCAAAGCTGCCCCCTTCAGACATGAGATAAGGGAATGTTTGCATTCTCCTGTTTTCAGATAATTAAGGTTGGTTAGCTTACGTGTGAGGTCAACTTATCTGAAGTAACATTAAGAGACTGGCCGAAACAGTAAGAGGAATCCTCCAGTGGTTTTAGTTTTGTCATTTCTGTCACAAATTCATTCATAAACAGTAGCATGCTGCATGTACACACAACAGCACACATTCATGTGAACTAATATAGGGGAAATACATTCAAAGCAAGAACAGTACAAGCTCACAAACCAAGCCAGTAGAACAAGTCATATTCAGGTTGAGATTATTTTTTAACTCAGTGGGAAGGCAAGTAACTGCATTTTGTGGTCATTTTTTGTTCTTTTTCTCTTCTGTTATTCTCCTTATGATTGATTTTAGTGTATTCCCAAGGACCTTTGGTGCTTTGGAAATTGGTCTTGCATCATAGGGCCTGGGCCCGCCAATTTGGAGCTCAGCCGCACCCACTCACAGTGCTTCAAACCCACATGTAGGAGGGTCAAATCAGTCAAACAGCTATTTTCTAATGTTCTCTAGATTATGTGTAAGGAAATGTTTTGACTGAATGGATCTGTTCAAAATGTTGATAATGAACAGATCTGCAAAATTTCAATGACATGTATTTGACAATGAGTTTTCTCTACAATTTCTCTCCACTTAAAAGGCAACTAAAGCATGATAAACATTTTTAGGATTATATGGACAATTCAAAGCTCTCGGTTGACATTAGGAAAAGATGGTGGTCTTGTTGTTTGGTGATTTATGATATTTCACCAAAACAAGATCATTCCCTAACTTTACTTAAAGTGTTTTTGTAGCCTACACCTAACCACACAGGACACAAGATGCTATTCCAGTCTCTGGACTCTGGTCTCTGACGTGATTATCGACTTTTTTTCTGTTCAACTCCGTCAAAAAACAGATGATGCTGTTGTTTTCTTAACATGTACTTTTTGGTCTTAAAGAGAGACGCCTCAAAGACCTCAGAACCAGGTTTTCAGGTTGTGTGGCACATAAAGCAATCCATCTCCTTCCCCAAGCGACTCTGACCAGCATATCATCAGTGTATCTGCTGCTGTTGTGTCTGACAGTTGCCACATAATGGATAGCCGGGCGGCAGAGTAAACTGTTTGGGGCGTGAGCTGTGTGCAGGGGAGGTCAGACATGCCGATTTATGGGCTCTGTGATAAATCACCTTGTCTTTTAGGGAGGAGGTCACCGTCAGATCCTTCTGACTGAGGAACATCTGTAGATTCAGCTGTGGCCTCCGTGACCCACAGGCAGGACTGCCGATGCATCCAAGAACCAATCGAATACTTCTACTTCTTGTCATTCGTCTCCGCCTCATCCTTCTTTTCTTCCCTCCTACTTGAGTACTTTCCTTTTGCCATTTATATTGCTCTTCATTCTCTTGTTCCTCGCTCTCCGCGCCCTCTTACATATCGTTGGCCTCGTTTCCATTTGTCCTGCACTTTCTGTCTCAAATTTCACAAAAGCTCTTTCATTTTGGAATCTTCTGCTCTTTTTCTCCTCTTACACCAGTTTAATCTCCCCCTCTTCCTTCACGTTTATTTTCCAGATCCATTTCCATCCTACTTTCCGCCCCTTATCCTCTTCTTACTCTTTCCCACCTCTTGCTGCTCCCTCTCCTTTCATTCCTCATCCTCTCTCACCAGTCACAACTGCTCTCCTTTATCTCCCGCTTCTCTTCTTTCTCCTTGTCTTTTGCTTACTTAATTAGATAACACCCCTTAATGCTCACTCCATCACCGTTACGTGTCTGTTGCAAACACCTACTTAATGGGGTGGGGCAAAGCAAATCTTTTCAGTGTATGGAATTATTAGAAACAGTTGTTTTTTTTTTAAAAAGTATCGTTCAAAGAATTGTTCAGGGCTTGACCTCACTGAACTGGAACATGTCCGAACATTCAGTTCAGCTCATACTAGTGAACTCAAACGGTTGTTCATGAAGGATAAACCAGGAATCTGAGAATTTAGTTGGATTTTCAAACTGCTATAACAAACTCGAATTAAATATTTGGTACTACTTACTTCTTTGACTTTTCAAGCCATGAGAGGGCGATGGATGGACTTGAGTGACTGAGTGGCGGTCTGTCACTCAGGGCTCACGTTCACTGTGTACGTTCAGTGAGCATGCACCATGAAAGGATCTGAGACAGTCTCAGGCTCAGCCACAAGTTTCACCAAGCATTGTAAACTACGAACGGTGGCGAGATTAAAAAAAGCTGGGATTGTAAGACATAAAGTAAAATCATTTTAAATATTCTAAATCTAATGAGCACAGATGCAACAATTTTGTTTATGCACTCTGTGAAACTATCCCATCTCTGATATTGTGTCACAACTTGGTCTCAGGCAAGCAACACAACCAACAATGCAACCACTCCATAAAAGATAGTGCCTCTAGGCTCTGTTTGTGTGTGTGTGTGTGTGTGTGTTGCAGTAAATTAAATGTTAGCCTGTGCATATAAAATCAGCATATCAACACCAATGATGCTGAATCATTGCACCTAAATGTTAGCTACCTAAATCAGCTGTGTATTTGTTATCTTTAACACACCCCACTCCTCCTGCAAACTGAGTGCGTGAGTCATTCAAGACTGACAGACTGAGAGTTCAACTGAACTGACCGAGAGAATGGATCATTATGCCCCTAAAAAAAGTCCTTCTGTCGTGTTGTTTGGACACATGTTGCACATGTCTGGAAAATAATGGTGTGGAACATGGAATATTGGTTGGAGAGAACACTGTTCTGCGACTGCAGGTGTGCATTAATATTTCAAGAAGAGGGCTTTGTGCACGGAGAGAAAAATTAAATACTGTAGCTTGATGTTGTCAGCTCAACAAAAACAAATCAGTGATTGTATGACTTTTGGTAAAACTTTTAAACTTCTTTGACAGGATATTTTCGGTTAATCTGTCATAAATAATAACATGGCAGTCTCCTTGATTACTGGTCACTTCAATCAAATTTCATAGGACTGGAACTGCCATGAGTCTATTAAAATCAGAAAAACTAAGTAGGAGTACTCCACAGCAGTCCTGTGAAGAATAATAGGTTGTTGCTTTACTGCAGTTGGGGTGCTGTGTTTTGAGACTTCTTTTAATCTGTGTTTTTCTATTAATGTCTCAAACTGTTTTGGCCTGGCTGTAGTCTCGCACCCTCTGTGTGTGATAAATCAGGTGCTTAATGTATTCCCTCTAACAGGAGCACCTTAAAATACATATTGTATGAGACCAAACATGCAATTTTCAACGGTGCCACTTTGTGTACTGGAGCAAAACCTCAGTGCGGTCCTTAAGCAAATAAGTACATATTTAAATTGACTGCACCCTGAGAAAAGGGACATAAATCCTTAGTAAATATCCCCAAAATGTCTTGATGTCCACCATAAGAGGATCAGTGGTTAGCCTTGTAATAGCCATTTTATATGTAAATTGTGAAATGCTTTTTTTCAACCTTGTGTCTTAGAAATTGCGTTTATACACTACTAATTGGTATTGCTAAATATGTTTTGAGGGAAGACATAATTGCTGCCTGGATTATGTTCTGCGGCAATGTTCTTTTTGAGTAGGGGACGTGCTACACTTATTTGGAGGTGGTTGAGGTGGACAGCCAGGGATTTGCATCCTGAGTCCACATGTTATTATGTTAGGTGTTTTTTTAAATACTGAAAAATGCTTTGTGCTTCACGTCACTGTAAACTCTTTTTGTATTCAACTAAGACCACAATCTTTCCCTAAACTGTGAGTACCTCAACACAACCATAAAAAGTGCTAATGCTTTTGTTGCTACAGTTGGATATTGTGGGAAAACAAATGAAATACATTGTCAGTGGTAGTTTTGTTGATATGAAAAACATTGTTGGCTTGTCAGATTCATTAATTAGCACAGTGACTTTATTAAGTATGTTATTATTATTAGTCATTAGTATATAGTTTTGTGAGAGACAGTGTTCCTTATTTTCTTGGGAAAGGAGCTGTAGTGACATTTCACTGCTGCTAAATTTAGCACTAGAGCAACAGCACCATTAGCACAAAACAAATAGGTGCTACGGCCCACTGGACTGTATTATAATAGTAATTTTACCTCACAGGTCATTGTTAAACACACTTGTGCCGTTTTATTGCTCCCCTCAAAGCCAACAGCTTCACAGTGAGGGACTCAAATTCACTAACCAGGGAGACCAGGCAGGCAGTCGGGCGCAGCCAAGACGCAGCCAGCCTAAAGTATGGACATTCACAACAGCTTGCTATAAACAGTTTAGCCTTTAGACGTGGACAGTGTTTTACGACTTTGCTCATTTAAAGCATACTGAGGTCTTTAGAGGCATAGTGCTCTAAGAAATTCTCTGAAACAGATGCAAACTGACGTTTAACCCTAGGGAGCTCTGAATATCTTCAGTGAAAGAGCTGGTTGCTATTTAGTTTGTTGTTCACTCACTCGCGATCCTGTGTTTTAAGAAAAGGAATTAAAGAGCATGACTGGTGAACTAATAGAGGTAAATTGGAGTATCACATTTATTCAACCTTCAGAGGCCACAGACATTTCATTTAAGCAGATTTAATTCTATTATTTGCTCAATAATTGTTTATGCATGGGTTAATGCTATTTCAAAGCTGTGTAAGCCTCAGTTCATTTTTCACACATAAGCACCTATGACTGCTTTGTATGTGTACATATCATCTCGGTATGGCTGGGCCTACCATGTGTTAAAAAAGGACATAGAATTAGGTATTCTGCAACTACAAAATCGTTTCTAGGAATAAATTTGATCAAACATCTTAAATATAACCACTGTTTTTTAGTGTCTAGTCAGTGTATTTGGTCCACAAACAGTTAAGTCAGCTTCAAATTAAATAGAGAGAATAACATAAAGGTAGAATTGTAGTCTGTCAACTACTGAGTATAAGAAGTATTATGAAAAGCAATCTGAGATTTTAAGAATACAGTCATAATAGAATAGGTTGCTTTAATTCACATGTGTATGTTTTTGTAATTCCCGGCAAATATAAGGTATATATAGGTAAAATACTTGTGTATCCTTGCTCATGTCTTATGTCCTTTCTCACTCCTCATAGCACTGGAACAGCCAACTTGCATGTGGATACACTGTAAATGAAAAGACTGTGAAAACTCAAAATTTCAAGTGTCTCCACTCAGTTTTTGAGTTTTGAGGCCAGCTCAAACTTCTACGTTTTGATATCGAGTCGTCATGCCAGATATTTTTTTTTGTTCAGATAATTTATATTTCATATGTATGAACATTTTCTACATACTAAATATTCCAAACAAAAAGTCATGCCAACTAATGTTTTTTGCATATGTATAAAAACTACACTAGACACTAAGATTCAGTTCAATTAACATGTTTATTTTAAACAAACGTTTAGTAAACACTTGACTGTATCATCTATGTTAAAATTATGCCACCAGATTTGGCTTCATAGCTGCTGGTTCATGATGAATGCATGCTGGGACACTTGTCTTCTCCAAGTTCACACAAGTCAACTCTGAAAACATCATCCAATCATAAATCATAAAATGGAAGGCGCAAGAATGCTTCAGGCACAAGGCTCATTCTTGCCTAAATGTGTACTTGATAGTACTTGGGGTGCACTAGTGATATTTCACAAGGTCATGAAAGTATATACAAGACCAAGAACACAGTTTGACAACAGCCTCATGTAAAATCAGCATTGACACACGATTTCTTCCTCGCAGTGTAAGAACCAGAAGCTACATTGCAGCAATACTGATTAAGACGGCAGTCTCTTTTACACAAGTTTTTCATGTTTTTGATTGAACCCTTATTTAACTAAGAGTGAAGACCCATTGAGGTAAATTCTCTTTTTCGAGAGCACCCTGGCCAAGGCAGCAGGACAGCAAGCCTGACAGGATAATACAATCAAAACATCTACCATTTTACCCATACACACATGCAGCAGCAAAAGCACACTATAAAAACTAGTACATTAAGACGTCTACATGCAGCTAAAACACGCTAATGGAATGCCCGCTTATCTTTTTTATTGTGATAAAGTGGTTTTATGGTTCTGTCTCAGACTTTGTTTTGATTGATATGGTGTGATATAGGCATTGCTGTTAAATATATTTATTTGATGTATTCTTTCTTGGAAGCTAATAGGGATCCAAATAATGAATAAGGGGGGATAAGGCTATTTGTAAACCTTATGGTCTGCTCAGTCTCAGCCAGTCAGCCATTCACAGATTGAAACTAACATTCTGCGATCAATTGTCCCTCATCAGCATGGAGCAGGTGATCTCTGCCTCTCTGTCTCATTCGCCACTTTTCTCATTATCTCACATTCCTCCAAACACATATGGACACAGTGACAGGAGGCACTCACTCAGGAGATCCATGTTTGTGTTCATCGTGGAGATTTATCCGCCATATCTGAGTGTGTTGGTATGTGCATGTGATGCTGTGATACGGAGCGATGGGCAGAAATCACCCACTGCGGTGTGTTTGTTTGTGTGTGTGTCACCGGTGCCTATCATTCGATTACAGGTCACACTAATCTAATCATCCAGCTGTGAGCTCAGTGGGCAGGCGTTTATGAAAGGGACTGTGGAGCTGGAGAACACAGACCTAAGTCTGTCACCATGTTACCTTTTGGTCCGTGACAGTGTGTGGGCTGACTCGGATAGCCCGCGGCTGTTTCCCAGACTGATTACTGTGGGAGCGAGTGGCCTTTGCTTTAATTTAGATACCTCACCAGCTCCGGTTAATGTAAACAAGGGGTCACGTCTGGCCTCCCGAACACAGGCGGGTCTGTCCGAAACCTGGGGGATGTCCAGGTGTGATGGAGGACAGAGGCATCTCGCAGATAAAGCTGTTATCAGTGTGACTTACAGGACTGGACAGCACAAGTGACTCAGCTCTCCTCCCTGAAATCATATTGACAGGAAATGTGGCTCCCTGAGATGAACTCTGAGGCGTTTTGTCTGGTTTGTCATTCTGGGGCCCGCTTGTGAGGGTTGGCAGCTGATACAGATTTTCTTAGGCTCAATCAGCTGAGCGGCTTGAGGTAAAAGAGATCAATACTTTTCATTTTTAACACAGAGGCAATATCGACCGCTTGAAATGGCCTCTTCACTGGGCACGGAGAGGCTTTCTGCGCCACGATAAGAGGCGTATTATTTTAATCATCATCATCTTTCATCTGCTCCCCTCTTATCTGTCGCCCTTACACAGGAAGATGGTTGAGGAGAAGGTGGCAATATAAAAACCTTCACTGAGTGCTCCGGAGTCACAGAGGTAAAAACAGATTGGTCGACTCATCTCAGAACCAGTGACTTCTTCTTATTCTCAGTTGTTGAATTAAAGCTGCAGCTGAAAGGATGACATGCTAATGCCAGGAGGTGAAAACATGCTGCCATTCATCCACGAACACAAACACATACCGTATCTCACAAAAGTGAGTACACCCCTATATCTTTTCATGTGACAGCACTGAAGAAATGTCACTTTGCTACAATCTAAAGTAGAGAGTGTACAGCTTGTGTAATATACAGTGTAAATTTGATGTCCCCTCAAAATAACACCTCACGCAGCCATTAATGTCTAAACTGCTGGCAACAAAAGGGAATGCCACCCTAAGTTAAAATGTCAAACAAGCTGTACACTCACTTTTGTCAGATACTGTACACACAAGCAGCACACAAGACACAAATTCAAACACTTGTATGCACCACCAAGTCCACCACCAACATGACGACGAGGGATATTACTCATTGTCCATCACAGTCTCGACAAAAGGAGTTACTTGCTACTCAGCAGCACACCATCTTTCTCGACAATGACGACCATGTGAGTGTGACACTACTGATATTACAACAACAGTTTTCACTACTCGGTAACAACAGTCGTATTTTTCAGTGAACTTTTTCACACACTTCTGGCAGAAAAGATACTAATAGATACTCATATATAATTGAAATTTAATGAATCCCGAGGCCAAAGTGTTTTCTTAGTACTGCGTCTGAACTGTAAGACACCGTAACCGAGAACTATGGCAGCTGCTGCTTTTACTATACAGCCTATGTATATACACAGCTTTACTGCTGCAGCTACTAAAAGTACTGCTGCTGCTTCTGTTAGTATAATTGCTACAGAAACTTCTACTACTGCTGCCAAAGCAACTGCTGCTGCTACAGAGGCTTCTCCTACTGATGCTACCACTTCAAGTTCTATTACTGGGGCGACCGTGTCTCAGCAGGCCCATTTATCAGAGGGAAGGCCGTTCGATTCCCAGCTCCTACTGTCGATCTGTCAGTCTTTGTGCCACTGATCCCCATATTGCTACGTATGCTCAGGCCAGCGTCTTGCAAGGTAGCACGCTGCCATCAGTTTGGGAGTCTGTGTGTGAATGGGTAAATGAGAGGCACATTGTAAAAGCGCTTTGGATAGAAGCACTACACACATGCTGTTCATGTTACTGACAGCAATGCTACTATTACGGCTACTTTTACTAGAACTATACGATGACCACTATCACCACTACTGTATCTACCATACATGGTGTTTTGCTGACTATAGTTGCATATAATTCTTATTTTAATCTGTTAGCAGAAATGATCCTGAGAGGATGGGGGCAAGTCAAGAACAATTTCAGTATCAGTATTACCATTAGCTGTAAATAACAGAGATGTAGAAACGCTCAGGCTAATGTAACAGTCATATTATCATAAGAAAACAATGAATGTATGTATTCATGACCACAACCACATCCATACACGCACCATAATGAAGCATGTGATCATGTATTATTGCCCACCATGATGGAGATCAGAACAGTCGAATTCCATCACAGTTTGTCAGGAGGCAGAGAAACAAACAAACTGGATATTGTAATTTTATTCATTGACCAAATTGGCAGATGAAATACAAACCATATTCATAAAGTGGCAATAAGAGGCAGAGGCAATAGCTAATAGCTCTGCCAACACAGCAGGGTTTATTGCTTCACTGCAGTACAAACTATTGTTTAGAACAGGCCTTAATGTTAGCAGAAAATCACACTGTTATTCAGAGTGATGAAATGCCATGAACTCCAGCCTGAGTATTTTTGCCTTTTTCTTAAATTTAAAGTTGTCTTTAAAGCAATGGATAACCAAGCCCACGAAGCCCATTCAAAAGCAGTACTTGTCCTACCATGTGAGATTTTTCTTTAAACTCTTACCTCCTGAAAAGTTGCTCAGGTCTCCATACTTGCCTTCCTAAACATTCCATGTGGCTGAAAGTTGGTTAGTAGAAGACAGGATGCAAACAGCTGTCTCAGGTGTCAAAGTCAGACACCACCTCCACAACTTTCATTGAGATTTTGCATTAGTATAACACCATCAGCTACATACGCCTTTGCTTCTGAAATATACTCAGACATTATTCACACGCGTCTTGTCAAGAAAATGTAAACATAGATTGTGTTTGAAAGTAGGTACAATAAAAATCTGGTAGGTAGGTGGGTAGGTACCCACCTACCTACCAGGTTTTTATTGTGATACTCTGAAAATGTCTTCGTTGAAAATGTCATGGTCAATTTGACAACACACTTCCTGAAACAATGTAAATTCACTGAGTGGTTAATCAACAGAAATATCTCTTCATTAGGCAAAACTGCTGTACATTCTCCGGCTCCAGCTTCTCAAATTTGAGGATTTGCTCTTTTGTTCTTTTGTTTTATATGATTGTGAGCAAAACAGTTATTTAGAGAGAACATCACAAATACCTAGAACTCAAGATGATTTCTAGGTATTTGTGATGTTCTCTCTCATGATTTGCCCAATAGTTCAGTCTTCTACAATGAAAACTATTAAAATTGTCACTATATAGTTGTTCCCAGCTTGATCATCTCAGCTGTGCATTTATTTTGTACATACCAAGTTCGATGAAAATTGGGCTAGCTGCTTTTCAGTAATCCATTCTGACAGACATACAAAAACAACATGACCTCCTTGGCAGAAATCACACAGTAACAGTACAAGTGTAAATACTACACTGCAACACGTGTGTTATTTTGATCAAATGGAAAAATAGCAATATGAAACACAGTAAAAAACTTTTGAAAGATGGCATAAAAACGTCTATAACAAAATTTAAATGATATCCAGTGAAATTGTGTTACAATGACAATGAATGATGAAAAAAACAAATTATTTATTTATCATTTATTACACTATTTACATGTTTATTTATTTCATACCATATTTATAATTATGACATGCCTGACACTATTTTATGATTGACTACCCTGTGACAGGGTTCACAGTGCTGCACTTCAGCTGCTTGACCACTCTTTGCAACTGCGATTTAGATATGAAGATGCATAGATGCATCGAACCCTACTGGAGCTCCTTTACTGTAAACACTGATATAATGGAGACACAGGTGAGCACTCTTGCATCATTGACAGACAAAGAAGGTGCCACAGTTTATGCAGACAATCAATACACATGTAGATGTGGTTTATGGGAAAAGCAACAGCAGAAAACAGAAAAGATGATGAATGTCATCATCATCATCACCATTGGATGATGCCGGCAACCATACCAATTTATGCCGGCAGCCATACCAATGTAAACCCTGCTACTGCTGATTGACCAAAGCTAAGCAGGTTTGGGCTTGGCCAGTACCTGGATGGGAGACCTCCTGGGGAAACTAAGTTGCTGCTGGAAAAGGTGTTGGTGGGCCAGTAGGGGGCAGTCTTCCCTCTGGTCCTAAGAATAAGATCCCAGTGCAGTGATGGGGACGCTGCCGTCCTTCGGATGAGACGTAAAACCGAGGTCCTGACTCATTGTGGTCATTAAAGATCCCATGGCACTTGTCGCAAAGAGTAGGGGGTTCCCCGGTGCCACGGCAAAATTCCCAACCTGGCTTTCACCATCTGGCCATCTAATCACCCCCCATAGTAATTGGCTCTATGTTTCCCTCCCTCTCCACCTCAAGCTGATGTGTGGTGAGCGTTCTGGTGCTAAATGGC